>JAGSPU010000119.1:0-47190 GCA_019321725.1 Paulownia fortunei | reverse complement strand
TGGCGTCTTCAAAAATGAATTCTAAATTTCATGATACGTCTAGTCTTTATGTTCATAAGTTCTTAAGTTTGTCGCGAATATGCATCTTTGGCTATGAAATTTACATCGTATTTAGTATGGAAGTACCCGTTCTATTTAATTGTCTAATTGTCTACAGATGGAGACACACTCATTAAGCACCCGCACCCAATCATACATACACATACATTTCTATTTGTCACGTAATATACAATATTGCCTTAGGTTTTCATGTCTAGTGAAGGATCTAGGTTTATGTTGATGTATTAATATGAGTTTGGTTTTGTACGCTGTTCTGTTAGCACCTGAAGTATCTCTTCAACCAGTTTTACTTTTTCATAAGTTTCTAAATAGATGAGCATCTTCAAACATGAACTTTAAATTTCATGATAGGTCTAGTCATTTAAGTGAATATAAGATAAGTTCTTAAGTTTGTCGCGAATATGCATCTTTGCCTAGAAATTTATGTCATATTTAATACTCTGATCATTTTAATTGTCCACCGATAGAGAGAGATGCAATTGAACACCCAATCATACACTCACATACATGTCTATTTGTCACATAACATGCAATATTACCACAGGTTTTTGTGTCCAGTCAAGGATCTAGGTTTATGTTGATGTATTAACATGAGTTTGGTTTTGTATGCGGTTCTTTTAGCACCCGAAGTATCTCCGCAACCAGTTTTATTTTTTGTTAAGTTTCTACATAGATGATTTAATTTATTGAATAACAACTTAAGTGGCTTCGTATTCGGTGTAGTTCTTAACTTATGAAGTTTCATTCTCTAGTTCTCCTTTTAGTTATACTGTTTTTTGTATCTTGACGACGCTTTGATGTTTTGTGGTATGGCACATTTTTGAACATATGGACACGGTTTAAAGTATAATTTATGATATTATTTGTACAAAGTGTACAAAATAGAAAGACAGTGGTAGGAGTTTGAATTACGTCATTCCGTTTGTGAACTTAAGTGGGTACCAAAATATTCAATTTAAACTGTTATTAAGTTTTATTCTCTTGGTCGGGAGACTAATAGCAGAATTTTCTATTCGGTCTCTGGATTGGCTTGATGTAGGATGGAGTTAGCACACTGTCATACCATATGGTGATGCTATCAATCTGTTGGTTGTGAACCTCTGCATATAATTGAATATATTTATTAATATGAACAAAGCTTTGCTTTTTTCTTTTAAGGCACACATAACGTTCTTTTTTTACCTTGTTGAGTGGTGCAAAACTGTGATCCTTAAAGTGGGAATCACCAGTCTCCAAGACCACCTCAATTTTTGAAAAAATATTGTTTCCATAAGTAAAATGTTTTTAATTTAATTATGAATTTATGGAAGCTTATTGACGATGACAGTTTTGTGCTGTTACGAAGATTAAGGACTTGGTATGCTTTAGTTATTGCCCACCCACATACTTGAACTCATGTTGTTGCAGGCAAGTCCAACACTATAAATTACATATGCTAACCTCGGAGTAGAGATAAATAATGTAATTGCATTTGTCACACCAAAACATGTGAAAGAAAATAGAAAGGAAAATAATATTTGCGTGTGTTAGACACGTCCATCACATAAACTATTTGTCAACCACAGAGCAGAGGTAACTAAACTCATGCAAATATGTCAAGTGAATTGAATTGTAGGAAACACGAGTATTAATTGGCTTACATTTGATTTCTTCTTTATTAGTGTTACTGGTTTTCCTTTTTTTCCCTCTGACCAACAATGTTGTACTGACATGCTTTTGCTTATCTTTACTATAGCAAAAGCTTTACTATGATTTTTATCTTTAAAATATCATGATAAAATTTTGTTGTTCTTTGATTTAAAGTTATAGGCCTAATTATCGAGTACATGCTTATCTATTTTTATCTATTAAATATTCATAGCCATCTCATGTCCTACAATTTGTGAGATTTACTTTCTTCTTTATCTGTATTGCATTATGTTCATGTGTGGCTCAACATAATTACACCATATCTAGGTTTGACTCACCTTTCATTTATGATGTCACTTTCGATGGTGGTAGTTTATTTCCAAGAGCCTTATCTTAATGAAAAAAGCAAAGGAAACAAAGCTACATATGGAGATGTAAGAATTAAACAATGATGGCCTATTCTTTGGAACATAAATTCTATAGGTATCTAGTGCTGCCAATATTTTCTATTATGGACAAAAGTTGGTGTCAGTTGAAAATTAGGTTAAGGTTTTACTTCGTGCAGTTTCTTTTCCTGTGAGCTTTTCTAGATGGGATTCTTATCTGTTTAACTTTCTTGTTTGGATTTTAATTCGAGTTTTGCTTGGAATTGATTGTATGGGCATAAATCATGCTATAGAAGTGCAGAATTACTGTGGCATTAGCAATGACTTCCTCTTGATAATGGCAGTTCTTCAAAGCAATGGAACGAGAACAAGGTATGCCAGCCAAAAAGGTCTGGGAATCTGTGAAGTCCTATACAGTTAGGTGTGCCAAATGTTCAAAATGGAGGCTTATCCCCACGAAGGAGAAGTATGAGGAAATACGGGCAAGGATTGGAGAACAATTGTTTTTTTGTGAAACAGCTCGAGAGTGGCGGCCTGACATATCTTGTGAAGATGAAGCTGATGTCAAGCAGGATGACAGCTATCGTTGGGCGATGGACAAACCGAGAATTCCTCAAACTCCTCCTGGATGGCAACGAATTTTACGAATTAGAGCTGAAGGAGGCACAAAGTTTGCTGATGTGTATGTAGCCTATAGCGCGTTTGTTTCCTTATTTGTTTAAAATGGAAGTAGGGATTCTGAGTGATGCATTTCTCTTTGTGATTGACATTGGCATTTTTTTGTGTCTTAACAGGTATTATGTTGCCCCATCTAACAAGAGATTTCGTTCTATGGTTGAACTTAGCAGGTACAATGTCCGGAGATTGCTAAGCAATGGCTTAGCTTTTTTCTGCTTCACTCTTGAAATGCACAATAAATAACTGCCAGAGGATTGATATTTTGGAGTTCAGTACTTTTTCATGATTATAATTGCTGGAAGGATTTTCCATGCTTACTATTTCAGGTACATCAGTGAGCATCCGGAATACGTACAAGAAGGTGTCAGCATCTCGCAATTTTCTTTTCAACCCCCCATACCGTTGGATGAGAAATACATTGCAAAGCGCCGAGCTCGTTCTACTACACATGACATGAGTGGTACGCCATTAGCAGGTATAATGATGCTTTCTCTTGGTCTTTCGACGATTCATTCTAGATCAAGGTCTTAATGGAGTCTAACCTTTTCGATTTAGTGAACTTATATTTTACATATCTTGGTGTCTACTCTGCTGAAATTTTTGATCAAGATTTGAGTCATGATTGTGAAATTAAATTCTAGACTTCTGACTGGATTTATACTTCTTTTCTAATGTGTGCAATTTCCTGATCTATTCCCAGGTGCATCTCGTGCATTAAAGACTCAGAATGATAGCTCTGGTGGACCTTAGGCGCCAACTACTGATGTTGAGGCTCCGGCCCTGAGTTGAGGTATTCTGTAATTGTTCTCCATGATCATAAAACTATCCATGATTTTACTTTCTTTTCTTCCATTTTGGGATGATTGAGCAGGAGAATCCCATTTGCCTCGGTCGCATTGCTTGCTCTCTGTTTCTGAAGAATAATTAAACTTAGATTAATAATCAAGTTTTAAGAATATTGATCACTCTTATTTTGCACTTGCACTGCACGAATTTGAACTGGTGCCCAACTTTTAACGTGTATGATTTGCATCATGTCCTCTAATTTTGAAATGTGCCATGTTGGCATAATTAATGAGTTCTCCATTTTGTTGCATTTCATAATTTTTTAGCTTGTAGAAGCACTAAAATTTGCTTAATTTTGCCAAAAACTCCGCATACAATAATGGTAGAATTGCTATAAAAGGAAACAAGAACAATTAGATAGGAAAAGACATCAATCTTTTCCCTGAATCCACATGCTATATGGCTGCATGTCATTTTGGTGTGGTGGAGATTAAGAGAACTATTGAAGCTGCACATAAGGGTGCAAGTTGTCATCAGCTATTGACTATCTTGATTCCAGTTGAGTCCTTGATGGTATCTCAAAGTTTGATTCTTTTTATGTGAACTTGTACTTTGATTATTGTTTCCTGACATGTTCATTGAAGGATAACGACATCCTTGTTGGCAAGAAGGGCATGGCAAGTCCTTACAACAAAATGTTCGTTCCTGGGAAAAGCATAAGCAATTAAAACATGCTTGATTTATATTCATTTCAAATATTATGCTTAGTTTTTGTTCTTTGACATGTGCATTTCATTTTGCACCATGCATAGTCTATCCTGGTTAAAAGTAGCTCAGTTGATGAATAGAGCTTCTGAGATGTTATAAACCCTGCTTCAAAATTATCCTATTCAACTCAATGAAGGAAAGGAAAGGGAACGACATTGAAAAGATGAGGGCTTGGAGAATTTTTTAGGGAAATTGTGTCAAGAATTGATTTTCTTATTGCTTGCAAGGTTTCTATATCATACCATCACGACACTCTTTTTTCTTTTGAGAAAGTGCAATTGAGGTTTTTCAATTGCCCTGCAATTTGTTATATTGAGGATACATTTGAGATTATCTCAAATATTTTTCATGGTTATTTACTTGTTATAGAGTTAAGAATTAGTTCATATGTGCAAATTATCTGTATGTCGTGTGACCATGACTGCTCCAAAGATAACTATTTTGTTTTGAATTATTTTTCTTACTGGTAGATTTTCTTGCTAAGGTATTAGAAATGTTCTTCTATTTTATTACTTCTGATAAAGGGTACAAGTGCATCACTGCTTCATATGATCCAATAGAAGCATACTAGGTTCTTTTTTTTTTTTTTTTATGTGCTCCTTTTTTTTCTATTCTTGGCACTGAATTAATGTACAGACTGTTCTTCTTCGGCGTGAAATGTTACAGGATTCCTCTTCGCTCAGAATGCTGATCCAGTGACAAGAGAATGGAGAACATCAAGTGCAGAATCCATATGCTGGGACTCCAAGCTACATGCATTTGAATTGTATGAATTGTGGAAATTGTGGATTTTGACTGGTTTATTATGACATGTTTACTTCAGTTATGTATACTACTCATATCATTAGACCATCATGAGTATGTTGTATTATTGTGAGACTCTGATTTTGTTCCTTATATGTGTGTAGTTACAAGTAGACAAAATCCAATTGTATGTGAATTGGTTTGCTGTCGAGGAAATAAATTTTTGAAGATATTGAACTTGAGTTGTTTGAGTTTGGAATTAGAATGTGTGACATGTCAAAATACCAAATTAGTTTGGTTGAGTTGTTTCTATTCATGTGTGAATAAAGACTTGGGTTGGGACACACGACATTTGTTGTTTGTATAGAGTAAAAGCATGTCTACTTTTCCTTGTATTGCTAGTTCATTCAAAGAAAACTACTTTCATAGCTAACTATTGAAGTTATATTTGGATAAAATATTAATGTGGAAAAAATATTAGAAGATAAAATATAAAGCTTTTAACTTTTGAATTGGGAAAATGAATTTCTTTTTAAAGGCTTATTCTCTAAGATGGTATTTCGACTTTGGGATTTAATAATGACGATAGTATTTTTATTCATCCAACAATACAATTTTATATTTTATTTTTTAACATTTTTTTTATTTTATTATAAAACTAAAAATTGAACATATTTTGAAACTCAAACATACAAATATACATAAATGTTACTCAAGATTTGAACAAGAATTTTTAAATTTGTGTTCAATGATCAAAGAAGAGCTTTCACATGAAAATAACAAAAATAAAAAAAAATAGCGCGTGAAGTTTTCTTTAATGATGTGGACATTTTTATTCCTCTTTTTGTCTCCTCCATTTTAGTATTCATGGCCTTATTTGTATAGGATAACGTTTAAAATAAATCCAATTACACTGTTAAAAAATTAAGAAAATAAATGGGGGAAATGGCTCCATAATTTTTTAACAATAAGTTAATTGAAATATAGAAGTGTTAACAATTTAGATGAGAACTATCTCCTGGAGAAACTATTGTATCATAACAAAAAAAAAAAAAAAAAAAATATTCGTCGGGAAATTAATTGCCGTGGAATATATCAAAAGGGAGGAAATCTTAATTATATGATCACATAAAAACTTGTGTGTATATTGACAATTTAAAAACTGTATATATATACATACATGTATATAAATGTGTATGTATATATTCTGTTTTATCATATCATTATAAAGGTTAATTTTTAGTTTTACTAAGAAAATAAAAAAATTAAGATAAGTTGGTAATTATTTTGCTAAATCATCAAAATTATATATTGAAGTTCATAATATAGTATTTGACTCAATTCCATAATGCAAAAAAATTCTCAAACTTATTTAGTGATTAAGTTTGAACATAAAGAAATAATCCACTCTAAACACATTATGGATATATTACATTTTATTTTTTTGAGAGGATTATTGCATTAAGTCATTCATCACATCAATATATTATATCAAATATTAATTATATATTGTATTTAATGTAAAGAAACTATTATAACAACATAATAATACTCTAGACCACTAAAATTTTGAGATTTCAGTTTTATTATTTGAACAATTGTATTCCAAATATATCAATTTAAATAATTTGATCTAAGATGTGTTGGTGAATCTTGTATTCCTTTAGGCAAACTCAATCTTAAATGGAAAAAGAACATAAAAATTCAATTGAAATGTGGGAACAAGTAGCATTAATTACCAAAAATTACGTATCATGAACATCCTCATTTTTCTTTAACATGTTAGCATCAAAACCACATGAATAAATAAAGTGCTCGTTTTGTTTTATTTTTAAATTCATTTTCATATTTTCAATATTATCAGGGTTGAAAAATATTTTAATAGATTTTCGCATAAAATAAAACTTAGTTTGGGCTAATTATTTTTATATTGATTATATAAATTTAAAAATGAATATTTATTTATTTTATGTCATTTTCTTTATAAAAAGAGATGAAGTATTAGTAAGTTTGAAATAGATTTAATATGTACATGAAACGATGTGAAATAATAATAAATTTTAAAATAAATTTTAAAAATAAAAATTAATTATATTTTTTATAAAATTAGGTAAAGCAAATATATTTTTAAAATTTTAAATAATAAAAACTGAAAAGATCCTTTATAAAAATGAAAACAAAAGCTTCTCTTTCTTTCTTTTTGACCTCATGATGAGAGCATGATTTTATAGTTCAACCTTTTCTTTTAATTACATCTACTTAGTTTTGTAGACAAATTTCAAAAGTTTTTATATCTATTTACTTTTAGGAAGAATGTTAAAGGAAATGTGGTCCTTGAAAAAGTTAGGGAATCCAATTAAGCCAATTAAATCATGTTTACAGTCAAATTGGAGTGCAAAATCAATCAACACCTTATTTACTTAAAATAATAAAAAAAAAGTCCATCATTTTTCCTAACTTTCTATTTTAAGATTATCTTTAATGATTTTGACGGGTTCATTTGAAGGAGGGTTTTGTTCATAAATTATTCTAATGAGTCTAACGATCGATATATTCAGTTTAACTCTTTATTAATTCTTGAAAATCAAAATTCACCCAATCTCATTTTTAGGATTAATGTGTGTGCATGCATAGTATAATAAAAATTAGAAGAACTAAGTCTAAATAATCGTACATGAAAACTAGTGGCAAAATTAACATTTATGGTATATATATTACATCGACATCCCTTCAAGTTAGGATTAATTATAGTAACACTTTTTACTTTTTGCAAAATTATACATACACTTAGCTATTAATGATTTATGTTGATGTTATAAAAAAAAAAAAACTGTTAGATTCCTCATTTTACCCTCATCTCAATAAGCAATAGCCATGGCATTCTGGGGGGTGTTTTAATAATTAAATCTAACCTTACAGGTTGTTGATGTAATTAATCATACATTAGCTGAATAATTATTATTTAGCTGAATAATTATTATTTATAAGTTGTAATATACACATTAGCTGAATAATTATTATTTATAAGTTGCAAATATTACAACCCCACTGCTACTTTAGTAGTTAAGCTAAAAGGACTACACGTCTTTATGAAAAGTAATATTTTTAATTTTAAATTTTATCCAATAATTAAAAATTAATTAATTAATACTAATTAATTACTTAATAATTATTTAATTTAATAATTAAATTAAATTATTTAATTAAGTAATTGGACCTAATTTGATTAGAAAGTCTAATTAGAGTAAATTAAATTAATCAATTGAATTGATTAAATTAGAATTGAATCAATTGAATTGATTTGTGGATTTTTAGTCCAACCCCAAAAAATTAATATGGACCGCTTAAGAAGTTTACTAAAATACGAAGAGAATAAATTAAATAAATATGTTTATTTAAATAATATATTTATAGATAAATAAATATAGTGACCGATTTTATGGGATAAAATCAACCACTAAGATTTAATTTATATATAAATATAATTATAGTATATATATGATATATATTTATCTTGATATTATTTAAAAAGTTTAAATTAATATTAAGAATGTATGTAAATAATTTTGATGATTAATGTAGTCTCAAATTAGTTCACATACAATAGGAGAGAGAAATAGAAGAGTTTTTGGAAGATTTGGAATTCTTCCAAAATAAGATTTTGAAATAGTTCAAAATTGTCACTCTTTTCAAAAGTTGGAGAATAAGTAAATTTTCAATCCTATATATGATGATGGACGAAAATTACAACAAATGTAAATTAAGCAAAAAATTTTGTTTGAGTGTTCTATTTTTCTCTCCAATAAAAAAAAGAAAAAGAAAAATATTTCTTGTAATCTTGATTTTCTTATTCTGTAAAGAAAATCAGTTTCTTATTATTCTCTTCATATTATAGTTTCAGGAACTTAAAGAATTAATATTTATCGTTCTTGAAAATTTACTCCGGTTCTAAATTAGTAAACAATTGAAAAGATACTAACGAATCTTTTTGATTGGTGTTGTTCTTCCGTATTGTGGACCTGATAGAGGTGATACATTTGGATCCCTGCGAGTTTTGATAGTTCAGGATAAACAATTGATTGCTTTATTCCCTATAACAACCTGAGTGCTCGGAATATATAATCTGAATTTTATATTTATGTATATATTCACTTGAATAAGTACGATCGTTAAAATTATTTTCGAATCAAATGGGTTAAATTTATGTTTGATAAAATTTTAATTTTCCGCTGCGTATACTCTTGCGATTATAGCGAACCCAACAAAATGTATATCTTAAAAGTTGTTTCGTTCCATGAAAAATTAAAAAAATTAAAAAAATATATATTCAGTTATTTGGTCATAATATACATTCCAAAAAATTGTTAAAATTTTTATAATGAATTTAAAAATATGAATTTATTTTAATTTAAAATATGATTATTACAAATTTGACAAATTTGAATTAAATCAAACAAATTTTTCATCAATAAAATAATATGATGATTTTTTGGCTTATTTTGGTCATTTATCATATTATATTTGTAGTTTTGATAGTTGTTTATATAAGACCACTTTTTTTAAGTTAAAAAAAGCTAAGGAATTAAGTTCCATTGAGGAGGTCTTGGCCATTTAATGGGAGAGTAGTCGAAAGACAATAAATTTGTTAAAAATTGAGAAATGGTTGAGCTTAAATACAAGTGCATGTTGTAAATTTGAATAAATCTAGAGTTATTTTATATTTTATATTATTAAATTGCAACAAGACAAATGCTAATTAAGATCAAAATTAATTAGAACTATTTAAAAGATGATTGAATACTGAGAAGTCAAATTAGAGATATAAAAAATGAAAATCATCTTTCCATTTAAAATCAACTCCTTAATTTCAAAAATCTCACTATCCATTAAAATATCTAACAAGTAATCATGACAAACTAGTCTTAGGTGAAATAGCGAGTAAACCTATTTTAGTTGCGAGTACCATACACGTACGATCATTTTGACAGCTAATCTTCCGATTGAATTTAGAGCATTGATTATAAATCGAAACCCTAAATGATTCAATAACTATGATCCCATTTTAAGTTTCAACGATTTTTCATGAATCATGATTCATCCTACTTTGGCCAAGGTTTTTGAATCACGAACTATGAAAATACAGGAGATTCCATTGTTTAAAAATACAAGTGTCGAATTCTATGTTGGCCACTAACAAACCTCCATACACATCAGTGCAACACCCAATATACCCTTTTTATGATTGTCAAGCAATTAGAAAATATATCAAAGTGTTGTAGGATATACAAAAGGCTACCATCATTCATCAAGTTCGAGGACTATCTGTATACTATCGCAACATTTTTACATGCAAAGCCTTCAGCTAAGAATTTCTTGCGAGCCATATTCGGTGTACTTGTTCCCTAATAAGCACCCACATACATGCACTTATGTCTCTACTTTAATGTCAATGAAATGTGATATTCTCGTCTCACGAGCATGCATCATATATGCAAGTCTTACTAAGCTATTTGATGTCCCATCTCAAAAAGCTCTTGACTCAAAACTTATTTAAGACCAAAGTCTTAGAGACATGTTCCATAATAGCCATTATATGCGCGATCATGCCCCGTAGCTAAATTTGGTCGAATGACTTTATCTAATGTGCAGAAATAAAAGATGTAAGATATAAGATAAAGAGAATGCCTTTTTATTAATATGATTTCCAATAAGATTGTTTTTACAAAAGAAAAAAAAGTATAATATACCCAATTCAATTTGGGCGTTGGGCATCCTACTATAACAATCTCCTACTTGCCCTAGCTCCAATTGCCTATATATCTAAGGCCTATCTTCTAAAGATGTCCATTAAATATCTTGTGTACTAAGGGTTTAGTAAGTGAGTCTGCTATATTTTCTGCTGAGACAACTTGATCCACAATGACGTTGCATCTACCAATGATCTCTCTAATCAAGTGATATCATCTCATTATGTGCTTGGATATTTGATAAAATCTTAGCTTCTTTGTTTGCGTAATGGCTCCATTATTATCACAATAAATCATAACTGGATCAACAACAGATGGAACTACACCCAACCCTTGGGTGAAGTTTCAAATCCAAATAGTTTCTTTTGTTGCATCTGATGCAACAATATATTCAGCTTCGGTGGTAGAATCTGCAGTCGTCTCTTGCTTGGAACTCTTCCAACTGACCATACCACCATTCAGGGTGAATATGTATCTGGACATGGATTTTGAGTTATCTATATCAAACTGAAAACTAGAGTTTGTATATCCTTTCAGTTTTAGTTCTCCATTGCCGTATATCATAAAGATATCCTTAGTCTTTTTCAAGTACTTGAGGATCATCTTAACGGCTTTCCAGTATTCTTCCTCTAGATTAGACTGATATCTACTCGTAACACTTAGAGCATGTATTATATCAGGCATTGTACATTACATTGCATATATTATGCTCCCTATTGTAGAAGCATAAAGTATGCGAGCCATCTTTTCTCTCTCTTTAGGTGTCTTGGGAGACATAACTTTAGAGAGTGAAACCCCATGACTCATAGGTAGGAATCCTCTCTTGGATTCCTCCAAAGAAATGACAAGAAGCTATGCAGTCCAAAATAGACTCCATGTACTCCAACATGGTATGGACCTTGGTGGACCTACCATAGGGAATTATTCCCATTGACTGCAAATGGGTCTACAAGTGGAAGATTGGAATAGATGGAGAGGTAGCAACCCATAAGGCATGATTAGTAGCAAAAGATCATACTCAGAAGCAAGAAATTGATTATGAGGAAACCTTTTCCCCAGTAGCAATGCTTAAATCTATACAGATACTGCTGGCCATATCTGCATATTATGACTATGAGATATGGCAAATGAATGTGAAAACCGATTTCTTTATTGGAAACATTAAGAAAGAGATCTATATGAAGCAGCCAGAAGGCTTCATATCTAGTGGGAGCGAACAAAAGATTTGCAAATTCCAGAGATCTATTTATGGACAAATAAGCTTCGAGGAGTTGGAACATCCAATTTAATGAAACAATCAAAATGTTTGACTTTTATAAGAACCCGGATGAACCATGTGTCTATAAGAAGTTTAGAGGGAGTGCAGTTACATTTGTTGTACTCTACGTCGATGACATCCTACTCATTGGGAATGATGTAGGATGTTGCAGTCAACGAGAACTTGGTTATCTAATCAGTTTTTCATTAAGGACTTGGGAAATGCATCTTTTATGCTTAGGATATAGATCTAGAAGGATGATCGGACTATCCCAATCCATGTACATAGATAAAGTGTTAAAAAGGTTTAGCATGAAATATTGTAGGTAATAGCATAATGAGGAGAAAATAAAAATAAACATAAAACTTGGTTTAAATTTTCAATAGTTCATTTTTTGGTACAATTGGGGCAGTGTTCGTATTTCAATCATAACTTTTTGCTCCAATATCATTTTAACTTATTTCTTAAATAATTGGAAAGTCAAGAGATATATCTATAATGTTTATGTTTACTATAAAATCCAGTTCTTTCTATTTCAATGATAAAAATTGGGTTAAATAGTCTGCATTTGACTGAAAATTTCTGGTATGACATATCTTGGTATTTTAGGCATAAATCTTTCCACCGATTTCATATTGAGTTGATTCGAGTCCCTATAGAAATCCAAGACATAGATGTACAATTAATATGAAGACACCAAAAGCCAATTTAGTATATAAATGGGTGAAAAAGTAGTTGGAAGAGGATATAAGTGCAGCAGAGATCGAACTTGGACAGCAAGAGTAGCGCCTAGGCGCTGCCGTCACTAGACTGCAAAGTAGGCGCTGCAAATTGGCGCCTAGACGCTGCTAACCGGACAAGTAAGGGCAAATTAGTATTTTATGCCCTCTTTAGGACATCTCCCATCAAGTTTAAGTATTTCAAAAGCCTCCATATCAGATTTTTAGAGAATGAGAGAAGAGAAAACAAGCCAAGAAAGAATAAGGAAGAAGATGAAGAAGATGAGAGAATTCTTCCAAGAGTTGAGAAGAAGACATCTACAAGGGAAGAAACTCATCCTACTTCCAAGTTTTATTTCATTTTCCTCTTTTTCTCATTAATTATGTTCATGGATATTGTTGAGTTATCTTTTATTTTTACCATCATTAACTAATTTATTTTTCTAGGGTTGTGATGTAATCTAATTATGATGATTTGAATATTTTTATCAAGTCAATTTTTGATTTATCTATCAAGTTGAGTTCTCAATATTGTTCTTAATGCTTTCAATTATTTGGCCACTAATTGAATGATCTGCTAATCATATTGACCCGAGAGATAATATATGTGTCTAGTTTTAGGTGTAAAAAATCATAAATTACATGTGAGATGGGAATATACTTACATAGTTTGTACAGTCTTGTTGGAGATCCATAAAACTTAATGAATTGTTGATTGTTGTAATTCACATAGGAATATAGTGAGTTAGCAATTGATGATATTTTCATTAGACCTTGGGAGATGCTAGTGGATAATTTAGGGATTCTCGACTATCACTTGAGAATTAAATTGATATTGATGCGATAAATTATTCAATTCGGATTAATTATGGTGAAATCATAACCCTAGGCTTTTAAGTTTTTGAATTTTATCATTAGTTGATTTTGATCATTAGTTAGTGTAGGTAGACTTAGTTTGTAATCATATTTATTTATTCAAATAAAATTAAAGTTAACATAATTTTGGTACTTAATAATTCAACAATCCTCTTGAGAACGATAATTTATTCATCGCTTTGTACTTGTTTTATTTCTTTATTTTGCTCGAGGACTAACAAAATGTTAAGTTTGGGGGTATTTGATGAGTGAAAATTATACCCATAAATTGAGTACCATTTGCTTAATTTTTTATTTAGTTTTCGAGATTTTTATGATTTTTATTATTGTTTTTAGCATTTATTTTGCAGATTTGAAGATGAAGGAAGAATGCTATTAGATGTGCAAAAATCTGCATTTTTCTCAAAAATTAAAAATAAAAAAATAAATAAAAAATCATCCGGTGAACAGTAGCTCCAGCGCCTAGGCGCTGCAGCTACTGGAAAATAATTTTTTTTCCAGTGAAGGCAGTGCGAGTTTGTGAGGCTAAAATTAACATTTTGCCCTCTTTAGGGCATCCCAATCAATTTTTTAAGATCCCAAGAGTCTCGAAAGAGGAGAAAGAGGATTTTTTAGACAAAAGGAGAAGAGACAAAAGAGTGAAAAAGGAAGAACAAGACAAAAAGAAAAAATTTTAGGGAAGAAGGGAGAATTTTTCCAAACTTGAAAAAAGATATCGACAAGGAAAGAAAATCTCATTCTCTTTGAAGTTTGACTTTATTTTCATCTTTTCATTTAAATATGTGTATGAATATTGTTAAAATATTTTTTATTTTCATCAT
Organism: Paulownia fortunei; assembly: GCA_019321725.1. NCBI lineage: Eukaryota > Viridiplantae > Streptophyta > Magnoliopsida > Lamiales > Paulowniaceae > Paulownia > Paulownia fortunei. The sequence continues at coordinate 32,718 of JAGSPU010000119.1, read as the reverse complement.
AAACTAATTTTCATTTCTAAGGTTGTGATGTAATCTAATTAGGATGTGTTGAATATTTTTATCAAGTCAATTCTTGATTTATCTATCAAGTTGAGTTTTCTATATTGTTCTTAATACTTTCAATTAATTGGCCACTGATTGAATGATTTGCTAATCATATTGATCCGAGAGGTGATATATGTGTTTAGTTCTAGGTGTAGAGAATCATAAATTGCATGTGAGATAGGAATATACTTTCATAGTTTGTGTAGTCTTGTTGGAAATCCATAGAACTAAATGAATTATTGATTGTTGTAATTCACATAGGAATATAGTGAGTTAGCAATTGATGGTATTTTCATTAGACCTTTGAGAGAGGCTAATGAATAATTTAGGTATTGTCGACTATCACTTGAAAAATAAGTTGAAATTGATGAGATAGATTATTCAACTCAAACTAATTATGATGAAATCATAACCCTAGGTCTTTATAATAATTGATATTCATTTTTATTCGATTTTGCACATCATTTTGTAAAGTAATTTAAATTCATTTGCATTAATTATCACTCGCTTTTGTTTGTTCAAATAAGATTAGAGTTGACAAAATTTCGATATTTAGTAATTTAATAGTTCTCGTGGAAACGATAATCTACTTATCATTTTATTACTTGTAACGATAACATGTAATTCCGTTCACAAATTTTCGCAACAATTATCCAAAGGGAGCCCTATTTCTTTGTTCTCTAACAACAAGTTGTACCTCTTAGATACCCTTGAGGTCCTTTCAGATCTTTGAAGAGGTTGTGCCTCAGAGGGTCCAGCATCAGCTGATATGCCATTTACTGTATCAGTTGGGGTGTTTTGTGGTTCTTGAACCTCTTCAAGTTCTACGACATTGCTACTTCCATTTGAAAGAAATTCTTCTTCAAGAAAGGTAACATTTATCGAAACAAACACCCTTTGTTCTGTGACATCATAGAAATAGTATTCAATAGAGTCATTTGGATTACCCACAAACTTGCATAAACTGGATCTTATATCCAACTTATCTCCCACTTGCTGTTTCACATAAGCAACACACCTCCATACCTTAAGGTATTTATAGGAAGGTGTCTTTTCACACCACATCTCATATGGTATTTTGGACAGGACTTTAGATGGCACCCTATTTAATAGGTATGCCGTCGTTTCCAAGGCATACCCCCAGAATGAAAGAGGCAATGAAGTGAAGCTCATCATAGATCGAATTATGTCTAACAAGGTTCGATTCCCACATTCTGCAACTTCGTTGAGTTGGAGAGTAGCAAGAGGAATCCACTGTGAGAGAATCCCATTCTCTTTTAGATAATCTAAAAATTATGTGCTTAAGTATTCACCTCATCGATCAGATCAAAGAGTTTTTATACTTAATCCAGTTTGTTTCTCCATTTCAATTCTAAATTCTTTGAACTTTTCAAATACTTCAGACTTATACCTTAAAAGGTACACATAACCATACCTAGAGAAGTCATCAGTAAAGATTAAGAAGTAGTTATAGTTCCCAAGGGCACTAACATTTAGTAGCCCACATACATCTGTATGGATCAAATTCAATAGATGCTTGGCTCGCTCCATTTGTCCCACAAATGGATATTTGATCATCTTTCCTTTGAGGCATGATTCACATATTGACAGTTCTTGCTATTTCTTTAGATCAAGCAATTGTGCTAATTTTTTAATCTTTTTCTTATAAATATGTCCTAATCTTGTATGTCACAGACTCATGGAACCAGATTCGACCACAGATCAGGTCTAAATCAGACCCGACCTGTGATCGAACCATGGTCAACGGGTTCTGACCCATGAGTTCATAGGCCGATTATGGTTCATCTAACCGTCCACGGTTGGAATCGCCGATCCCGTCCCGGTGGTTTTTTAATTTTATTTTTTAACCAAAAATAGTGTAAAAATGTCTTATGCCGATTTTGAACATATGACCTCCAAATTATTAACAGAACACTCTAACCAACTGAGTTAATGGACCATATATTTATAATTTTGAATAAGTGCATAAATAAGTTTTATAATTTATTTTTTTATTTTTTTCCCTCAAATTGTTTGTCTTGTTTCTGAAAATCAATATAATTGGTGTTGTGCCCCTCTTTAAATTTAATTAATTAGTTTCAACAAGTTACAAATCAAGTCCTATATTTAAGCATTCTATATTTCATCTTAATAATAAGTAAAATTTTAAAAATTATCTAATGATACTACTTTACAATTATCTTAATAATAAGTAAATTTATAATTTTTTAAAAATATTTAATAATGCTACTTTACAATATCTAGTATTTATTCCCCAACTTCTTATTTAATATTATTAAATTATTATAATGTAGCATCGATTTTATATGATAATATTAACTCTAAAGACCAAAATTTAGTAAATTGTGATTTATCAATGCAGTGTAAATGGAAAAATTATTTTTTAGAAATTCAGAAATTAATTTAGTCACTTTTATTTTGGATCATATGCTTACATTTTAGCTATTTTTTTTCAAATTTAAGTTAAATTTTTTTCATTAAGTTTAAAAAGTAACAATATTTTTTGCAAATTTAAGTTCAAAAAAAAATAAAAAATAAAAAATAAAATATAAGGATCAGAACTGAAACCGAAACTGATGGTTAATCGGAATCGGCCCAATGGTTTCAAAACCCTAACTGTAACCGGCCTTGACGGTTAAGGTTAAGGGTTGAAATTTTCTTGAATCATGGAACCAGCGATTCCTGAACCATTGTTAGGTTTACATGGAACTATGATTATCTAATTTTCTCTTATTTTGTTAAATTGTGAAAATGGGGTTATGGGGAATAACAATATATAAATAATTAGTCAAAGAACCAAAATAGACAAAATTAGAACGTTTGAAAATATAACAACTTCTATTATCAATGGTAAATCTAAAACATTCTCTATCCAAAATTGAAATAGAGATAATATTCTTAATAATATCTGGAACAAAAAGATAATTATTTAAAACTATTATAGAACTATTTTCAAAAGCTAGTTTAACGATTTCTATAGCTAATGCAGCAACTCTTGCTCCATTCCCCATCCTAAGGACCGTCTCTCCTCCATTCAGCTTCCTACTTCTTGCCATCATCTGCAAATCATTGTAGATATGTGAGTCACAATCGGTATCTAATACCCAAGAAGTATTGTTAACCGACAAGTTAACTTCAACAAAATATATATCTGAACTCTTCAGACTTGTATGATACTTCTTGTAATTCCTCTTCCAGTGCCCTGGTTTGCTGCAGTAATGACACTTGTCATTGGCTTGAGAAGAAACCTTTTTGACAGAACCCTTAGCTTTCAGCTTGTTGGGTTTAGAGGAACCCTTTCCTTTTTTCTTTCATTTCTTGGATTTTTTAGCTTTTGATCTAGAAGAAGATCTAGCAAGCAAAATCGACTTGTCCTTTTTCATAGTGGACTCAGCCGTTTTTAACATGTTCATAAGTTCAGCGAGACTCCATGTTGTGCATGTTAAAGTTGACAACAAAGGTGTCAAATGATGGAGGCAGAGACTGCAGCAGAATGTCTGTATATAGTTTATTCTCCATATCGACTCCAAGGGACGCTAACCTTTCAATAAGGGCTATCATCTTCAATCCATGATCATGGACTGAAGAGCCCTCAGTCATACGACATTGGAAAAGCTCTGGTGAAATCTGATATCTCGTCTGCTGAGTTATTTCACCATACAACTCTTGTAGGTGAATGAGGATCCCATAACCAGTATCCTGATTCTCGTTCTAACTCTGTAGCTCATTTATCATCGATGTCAGCCTGTAGCATCGACCTTGCAGATTGTCATCAATATGACATAAGTAATCTGCATAATCTTCTAAAGTAATATCCTCCAATGGAACCGAAAGAGGCACAGTATCGAGGACATATGCCCTCTTCTTCGACTGAAGAACTATCGTCAAGTTTTTTAGCCAATCGACAAAATTAGGTCCAATTAATTTATTTTGTTCAAGGATGGTTGCAAGTGTATTCTTTGCCATTTTAGTAGAATAATCTACAAAACATGCACAAAGTAGAAAATGAGTAAACTATGAAAAAATATATTCATTTAATATAAGGTTTTTAATACTAAATGTCTCCCACTATTTTCTTTGAATTCCATCACCCCTCATGGAATTTTGGGAAATCAAATTTCCTAGTGAACTTGAGGTCCAATGAAAATATTTCATACCCCAATTTTATGAACTCATGAAATATTTCTATCGATAGTCAACTCTTTGATGATTGTATCACTATACAACTCTCAAGTTTATTTTGCCTCACCTCTTCCCATATATCCCAATTTTATGAGTCTATATGGTACTAAGTATCAAACAATATCCATCAAACATTAGTGTAGACAGAGCATCAAGATGTCTCATGACTCATGGTCAACATGACGATTCCATCCCACGAGCATCTCAATGCTTGGTACAGATCACAACTTTCCAATACAAGACCACCCCACGACTCATGGCCAGTGATCAAGTGCGGTAGAGGTTGTCATGTCTCTATCTTTGATGGTAGGCATGGAACGATAGGTCCTACCTAACTTGTCCATTTTTGTTTGAAATCGAATTTGCAAAAAATTCTTTTACTTAATTTTAGTAAATTAAGTGGGGTTTAATTTTATCCAATAGCTCATCATAATTTAAATTAGATTGGTTATTTAATGCATGACATCATAATATCATTGTGCAAGCATAAAAGCATTAAATAAAATCCTAAGCATACATCTAATACATACTTTAAATAAATAGATGATCATGAACCAGTCCTATGTGATCTGTTTGAGCCTAAAATGGACCTAAGGTCAGTCTAAGGGTAATAAAATGGAATAGAACCTATTTTATTATATAATTGTATCTCATACAAACATAGGCTTTCTTTGGAATCTACTTTTTTATTCTTTTTCGTCTTTCAAAGAAAAAAAAATCCCACCATCTATTCTACTCTCTTTATATAAAATAAAATAATTTATATAAATGGAATAAGAGGCTTGCAAGCTCCATTTTAAAATTCAAAAATATTAAATAAAACCAATCACATTGGTCCAAAAGTTCATGATCATCCTATCCATGTTCATAATTAACATCATATGTAATTATCAAAATATATAAATTTACCAAATTGTTAAATACAATTTTTAACTTGGTATAATTTTTAATTGCTTGAAAAATAATTTTTCAGAACTAATTAAAATTAATATTTAATTTTAATATTCCAGAAAATAAAAAAATAAAATAAAATAAAAATAGACCCGAAATGACATGACGAACAGTGCCACTGCTGCTCGTCGGGTGTGCTGTTGGGTGCCCGCATGCACAGTTGGGAGCCCGAGCTCCCGCTCGTGCAACCGTCGAGTGTCTGACACCCGACGACCCGTTTCTTCACTTTTTTTGTTTATTTCATATTTAAACAATTGAAGTAAGTAATTAAAATTATTTCAATTAAAAATTGTTGAAAATATGCAAATTCAGATTTTACATAATTCATATGAATTTAAATAATTTAAAAACATGCATTCATAAATCCGAAATTCATTGAATAAGTGAAACCGTAGCTCTGATACCGCTGTTGGATTCGCTATAATCGTAGGAGCATACGCAGCGAAAAATTAAAATTTTATCAAACATAAATTTAAGTCCCTTAATTCGAAAGCGATTTTAACGATCGCGCTTATTCAAGTAAATATATAAATAAATATAAAATTTGGATTATACCTTTCGAGCACTCCGATTGTTGTAGGGAATAAAACAATCAATTGCTTATCTTGGACTATCAGAACTCCTAGGGATCCAAGTGTCTTCCCTCTATCAGGTCCACAATACGGAAGAGCAGCACCAATCAAAAGGATTCACTAGTATCCTTTTAATTGTTTACTAATTTAGAACCGAAGTAAATTTCTAAAAATAATAAAGATTAATTTTTTAAGTTTTTGAAACTATAATATGAAGAGAATAACAAGAAACTGATTTTTTTTAAAGAATAAGAAAATTAAGATTACAAGAAAACGTTTTTCTTTTTCTTTCTTTTCTTAGAGAGAAAAATAGAATATTTAAACAAAATAATTTTTGCTTAATTTGCTGAATTATTTGTTGTAATTTTCGTCCATCATCATCTATAGGACTAGAAATTTACTTATTTTTCAACTTTTGGAAAGTTTAACAATTTTGAACTATTTCAAAATCTTATTTTGGAAGGATTCCAAATCTTCGAAAAACTCTTCTATTTTTTCTCTCTTATTGTATATGGACTAATTTAAGACTACATTAATCATCAAAATTGTCTACATATATTTTTTATATTAATTTGAATTTTTCAAATAATATCAAGATAGATATATATTATATATATACTATAATTATATTTATATATAAATTAAATCTTAGTTGTCGATTTTATCCCATAAAATCGGTCACTATATTTATTTATCTATAAATATATTAATTAAATAAATTATAATTATTTAATTTATTCTTTTCATATTTTAGTGGGCTTCTTAAATGGTCTACATTAATTTTTTGGGCTTAGACTAAAAAATCTACAAATCAATCCAATTGATTCAATATCAATCTAATCAATCCAATTAATTAATTTAATTTACTCCAATTAGACTTTCTAATCAAATTAGGTCTAATTAAATAATCTAATTACTTAATTGAATAATTTAATTTAATCATTAAATTAAATAGAACCCTTAATTAATTAATTAATCAGTATTTATTAATTAATTTCCAACTATTGGATAAAATCTAAGATTAAAAATGTTACTTTCCATAAAGATGTGTAATCCTTTTAAATTTACTACTAAGTTAATAGTGGGCTTGCAACATTTGCAACTTATGAATAATAATTATTTTAATTAATTAATCTAATTAATTAATTCGCTTGGAATCAACTCCTTAATTCAAAAAATCTTACTATCCATGAAAACACTTAACAAGTAATCATGACAAACTAGTCATAGGTGAAATAACGAATAAACCTATTTCAGTTGCGAGTATCATACACGTACGATCATTTCGACAACTAATCTTTCGATTGAATTTAAGACATGTATTATAAGTCGAAACCCTAAATGATTCAATAACTGTGATCCCCTTTCAAATTTTAATAATTCTTGATAAATCACGATTCATTCTACTTTGACCAAGGTTTTTGAATTATGAACTATGAAAATATAAGAGATTTTCTTGTTTAAAAAGATAAGTGTCGAATTTTATGTTGTTGGTCACTGACAAACCTTCATGCACATCAGTGCAACACCCAACATACCCCTTTTGTAATTGTCAAGCAATCAAAAGATATATCAAAGTGTTGCAGGATTTACACAAGGCTACCATCATGCCTCAAGTTCGAGTACTAGCCGTCTATTATCGTAACACATAAATTCTTATTTCGACAGGCAAATCATTCAGCTAAAAATTTCTTACGGGTCATGCACGTTCGGTGTATTTGTTCCCTAACAAACACCCACATACATGCACCTGCGTCACTACGCTAATGCCAATAGAATGTGATATCATCGTCTCACGAACATGCATCATATGTGTGAGTCTTACTGAATTACTTAATATGCCATCTTAAAAAGTTCTTGACTCGAAACTTATTTAAAACCAAAATCTTATAAACATGTTCCATGATCGCCATTATATGCGCAACCATATCCCTAACTTAATTTGGTTTAAAGACTTTATTTAATGTACAAAAATAAAAGATACAAAATATAAGATAAAGAGAATATTTTTTTATTAATATAATTTCTAATAAAATTATCTTTATAAAAAAAAATTATAATACATTCAATTCAATTGGGGTATTGGACATCCAGCTCTAATACATTTGGAACTTATATATGTTTTATTTAGACAAGCATGTGTATTTGTGTGCTTGTAAAAAATGTTTATTTTCTTAAAGTTGTTTCACTCATGTCGGTTTAATTACCAACAAATAATTCATTAAAATTTTCATCCCTTTATAGTCAGCGCTGTCAACATCACTTAATAACAATTATTTTAAAAGACCATTATACATAAAATAATACTATAAACATACAACCAAAATATTTATTCATTCTACAATCTTAGTGAAAGAGACATCATTTTATATTTCTTTTATTTCACTTTAATATATATTTTGGTAAATCATCTAAAAATTAGCATATCAATATCCTCACACAAAACCCACAAGCAAAGTCACAAGACTGTTGCCTCCATGACATTATAACTTTTTTTTATTCGTTTTCAGTACATGTAAGAGTACATTGATATTTTGTTTGAAATTTTTTACACTATCCATTTTTTTCTCAGACATCAAATATCATATTTTCAAGTATTATGCGAGAAAAGTAAAAGGGCTTTTCTTATAATAAGTCATCAAACAGCAGTATTCTTTTCTCACCACTAATTACAATTCAATGTTCTTGCATAACCCAGAAAGGCAACACTTGTCCTCGGATCAAAAACTGCAGATGAAACGTTTATTATTATATTGTCGCATTTCACCTGCCCCAAACTCTTGCCATAATCTGCAGCCTATTATACATACATTACATATTATGCATTCATAAAAACCTCGGCTTCTCATCGGTTTCGTCACCCTCAACACACACACACTCACTGTGTGAACGCTATATACTCGCCGGCACGGATCAGCGAGTCTTGGTGATTATACTTCAAGGTTTGGTCTCTGAACTTTTTTTACTTTTTGGATTTTTTCGATTTTTTTAATGGTGTGCGTGTTGCTTCTTGATTTTAATTTATTTGTACATCTTGAACATATAAAACACACACAAAAACACATGCAAGTCTGAAAATCATGGGTTTCATTGAGGTGACACTGCGAATTCGTTAATTGGGTTTTTCTATATAATGTTTTGTGAACGAATTTTGTGACTATTTTAATTGTTTGTGTGTGTATATACATATATATATAGCTTAATTACATAGAAACATAGCAGTATTAATTGAATAAAAAACAATGCATGTCTAGATTTATGCGTCTCATCAGAGGTTTGGGTTTTTCCAGTCGATTCTAAACATGGGTTTTGAGTTGCATGTCATGATTCAAGCCAAAAAAAGGAAAAAAAAAATGTCACAGCCCCCTATTATTTTTGCTTTTGTCTTGAGCATATGAATTTATCTTTTCATATCAATGGTTCAGAAATGAATCCTTTACTTTTGAATTTAAGCCTTTTCATTTGGCCTATGTCTTTGTAAATGTGTGTATTCAGATTGCTTTCTTTGTGTAAGCACAAAGTTTTTGTATATACTAGGTTTTATGATGCATGTGATATAACGTTTTAATTTTGTCTTGTTGCAAATTTGCCTTTCGCAGCAAAGGACTGTGTGAATTATAATTGTGATTGTTTCAATAGGCATTTGAGCATGAATTGTATGTATAATGATAGGTGTAGTCATCTATGTGAATATAAGATGTGCTCTTAAGTTTATCACTAAAATATGCATCTTTGGCTTGAAAATTGTCGTAGTATTTAGTGGAGCACCTGACCAATTTACTTATCTAGAGGAGGGGGGGGGGGGGGGGGGTTGCGACAAACTAGTCATCTTCAAACATGAATTCTAATTTTTATGATAGGTCTAGTCATTTAATTTATTTAAGTGAATATAAGATAACTTATTAAGTTTATCGCGGAATACGCATCTTTGACTATAAATTTATGTCATATTTAGTGTGGAAAGTACCTTATCAGTTAAATTGTCTACAACTAGAGAGACACACACGTTAAGCACCCATCTTACACACACATACATGTCTATATGTTGCATAACATATAACATTGCCTTGGGTTTTTGTGTCCAGTCAAAGATCTAGGTTTATGTTGATATATTAACATGAGTGTTTTGTATATGACTCTTTTAGCACCCGAAACATCTCTGCAACCACTTCTAATTTTTCTTGAGTTTCTTAATAGATGATTTAATTTCTTGAATAACATCTTAATTTGCTTCGTATTCGATGTTGTTCTTAACTTGCTAAGTTTCATCCTCTAGTTCTCCTTTAAGTTTTTACCTTTTCTTGTGTCTTGTGAAGTTTTGCAATGTGGTGTTTTCGCATTTATGAACATATAGACGTGGTTTAAAGTATGATTTATGATCTTATTATAAAAAGTGTACAAAATAGACGCAGAGTGGTATGGGTTTGAATTACTTCATTCCGTTTATGTACTTAAGTGAGTACCAAATATTCAGTTTTAAACTGTTATAAGTTTTTTTTTCTCTTGGTCTGGGAACTAATAGCAAAACTCTCTATTCTCTGGCTTCGCTTGATGTTGGATGGAGTTAGCACACTGTCATCCGGTATGGTGATGCTATCAATCTATTGGTTGTGAAACTCTGCGTACAATAAAATATATACATATAGATATATGTTCATGCATGTTTTTAGAGTTTGTTTATCAAAATGAACAAGGCTTTGCTTTTTTTTTAAAGGCACACATAATGTTTTTTTTTTACCATGTAAATTGGTGCTAAACCGTGATCCTTGAATTGGAAATCACCAATCTCTAAGACCTTCTGTATATATAGAAAAAACATGTTAAGTCCACGAGTAAATGTTTTTTATTTAGTTATGAATTTATGAAAGCTTATTGACAATGATAGTTTTGTGCTGTTACGAAGTTTAGTGATTTGGTATGCTTTAGTTATTACCCATCCAAATACTTGAACTCATGTAGCAGGCAAGTCCAGCACCATAAATTACATGTGTCAACCTTGGAGTAGAGATAAATAATGTAATTGCATTTTTCACGCCAAAATTTGTCAAAAGAATTAGAGAGGAGAATATTATTCGTATGTATTAGATACGTCCAATACAAAAATTACATTTGTCAACCACAGAGCAGAGATAAATATCTGATGCAAACATGAAGTGTAATGCAGGAAACACGAGTATTAATTGGCCACATTTGATTTCTTCATTATTTGTGTTACTGATTTTTCCTTTTCTTCTGACCAATCTTGTTGTACTAATATGCTTTTGTTAATCTTTACAACAGAAAAAGTTTTACTATGATTTCGTCTTTAAAATATCAAGATTATCCAGTACATACTTATTTATTTTATTCTATTAAATATTCATAGCCTTCTCATGTCCTACAATTTGTGAGATTTAGTTTCTTTATTGTCTGTATTGCATTATGTTCATGTGTGGCTCAACATAAGTACACCAATATCCAGGTTTGACTTACCTTTCATCTATGATGTCACTGTCGAGGGTGGTAGTTTGTTTTGAAAGCCTTATTATATATGAATAAAGAATTGAAAACAAAGCGACATATGCAGACGAAAACTTTACAATGATCTCCTATTCTGGAACATAAATTCTAAAAGTATCTAGTGCTGCCCATATTTATTGGTGTTGTGTTGGTTTATTGTTGATCGCCGATTTTTCTTTTATATTTTCGATGAAAGTTGGTGTTTGTTGAAAATTATGTTAAAATTTTACTTGGTCAAGATTTTTGGTTATACTGTGACTTTTTGCAGATGGGGTTCTCTATCTGATTAACTTTATCTTTTAGTTTTTAATTCGAGTTTTTTCTTGGAATAAATTGTTTTGGGCATAAATTATGCTATAGAACTGCAGAATTATTCGTGGCATTTAGCAGTGACTTCCCCTTGATAATGGCAGTTCTTCAAAGCAATGGAACAGGAACAAGGTATGCCAGCTAAAACGGTCTGGGAATCTGTAAAGTACTATACAGTTAGGTGTGCCAAATGTTCAAAATGGAGGCTCATCCCCACGAAGGAGAAGTATGAGGAAATACGGGCAAGGATTGGAGAACAATTGTTTCTATGTGGAACAGCTCGCGAGTGGCGGCCTGACATATCCTGTGAAGATGAAGCTGACATCAAGCAGGATGGCAACTTGCTTTGGGCAATGGACAAACCGAGAATTCCCCAAACCCCTCCTGGCTGGCAACGAATTTTACGAATCAGAGCTGAAGGAGGCACAAAGTTTGCTGATGTGTATGTAGCCTAAAACATGTTTGTTTCCTTACTTGTTTAAAATGGAAGTAAAGATTTTTAGTGATGCATCTCTCTTTCTTATTGACGTTGGCCTTTGTCGTGTGTCTTAATAGGTATTATGTTGCACCATCTAACAAGAGATTACGTTCTATGGTTGAACTTAGCAGGTACAATTTTCGGGGCAATTGCTGAGGAATGACTTAGCTTTTTTCTGCTTCACTCTTGAAATGCATAATAAATAACTGCCAGAGGATTTATATTTTGGAGTTCAGTACTTTTTCTTTGTTAATAATTGCTAGAAGGGATTTCCGGTGCTTACTATTTCAGGTACATCGATGAGCATCCGCAATATCTACATGAAGGTGTCAGCATCTCGCAATTTTCTTTCCAATCCCCAGTGCCATTGGATGAGAAATATGTTGCAAAGCATCGAGCTCGTTTTACTACACACAACATGAGTGGTAGTCAATTAGCAGGTTTTATGATGCTTTCTCTTTGTCTTTTGAGGATTCATTCTATATCAGGGTCTTAATGGAGTCTAACCATTCTGATGTAATGAACATAGTTTAGAAGATGTTACACATATTGGTCTTTTCTCTACTGAAACTTTTTATTAGGATTGAGTCATGATTATGAAATTAATGAGTGGATATTTTTTTTTTAACGTGTGCAATTTCCTGATCTCTTCCCAGGGGCATATCGTGCATTAAACACTCAAAATGAGAGCCCTGGTGGGCCAGAGAGCGCAGCTACTGAGGTTGAGGCTCCTGCTCAAAGTTGAGGTATTCTATAATTGATTGCTATGATCATAAAACTATCCATGACGTTACTTCCTTTTCTTCCGTTTTGCGGATGATGGAGCAGAGGAATGCCCTTTGCCTTGGTCCCCAGTTAGTCATTGCTTGCTTTCCATTTCTGAAGAATAACTAAACTTCAATTAATAATCAAGTTTAACGAGTATTGATCACTCATATGGTGCACTTGCACTTTTGAATTGGTGGCCAACTTTTGTCGTATATAATCTGTATCATGTCCTCTAATTTGAAATGTGCCACTTGGCGCAATTAATGAGTTCTGTATTTTGTTGCATTTCCTAATTTTTTGCTTGCAGAAGTACTAAAATTTGCTTGGTTTTGCCAAAAACTCTGCATACCATAATGGTAGAATTGCTATAAACACAAATAAGAATGATTAGATCGGAAAAGACTTCAATCTTTTCTCCAAATCCGCATGCTATATGGCTGCATGTCATTTTGGTTTGGTGGAGATTAAGAGAACTATTGAAGCTGCACGTAATGTTGCAGGTTGTCATCAGCTATCTTGATTCAAATTTAGTCCTTGATTGGGATCTCAAGTTTGATCCTTTCTATGTGCACTTGTTTTGATCACAGTTTCCTAACCTATTCATTGCAAAGGAAAACAAAATCCATGTTGGCAAGAAGGGCATGGCAAGTCCTTACTACAATTCACTAGTTATGTTCAGTCTTGAGGAAAAGCATTAGCAATTAAAACTGGGTTGGTCTATGTTCGTTTCAAATATTATACTTATTTTGTTCCCGACATGTGCATTTCATTCTGCACCATGTATAGTCTATCATAGTTAAAAGTAGCCCCAGTTGATGATAGAGCTTCTGAGATGTTGCCAACCCTGCTTTAAATCTGTCCTGTTCAACCCAGTGAAGGAAAGGGAAGCGGCCAGCAACGAGATTGAAAAGACGAGGTCTTGGAGAATTTTTTAGGGAAAATTAAATTAAGAATTGATTTTCATGTTGCTTGTGGGTTAGCATATCATACCATTATGACACTCTTTTTCTTTTTGATGAAATGCAATTGAGTTGTTATATTGTCGCTGTCAATAGCCGCACAGTTTCGTGCTGTACCATTTGAGATGATTTTATGTTCATATGTGCAAATTCCTTCTCTGTTTTCCTTACTCTCTTCTGTCTTCCAACCATGACTGCTCCATTGACAATTTTATGTTTTGAATTATTTTTCTTACTGGTATATTTTCTTGCTAAGGTATTACAAATGTTCTTCCGTTTGATTACTTCTGATAAAGGGTTCAAGCCCTGTGGTTTAAACTTGTTGATGCAGATGTATTGGCATCACTGCTTCATGTGATTTAATGAAAACATATACGTTTTTTATGTGCTCTTTTTTCTTTTTGTCACTGAATTTTTCTACAGCTCTTCAGAATGCTAAACCGCAAACAAGGGGATGGACAATATCAAGTGCAGAATCCATGGAAATTGTGGATCTCGACTTGACATTTATACTTCAGTTATGTATACTTCTCTCATATCATTAGACTTTTTATGAGTATGTTGTGATATGACTGTAAAATAGTGAAATGTGATCTTTGTTCAACAAATGCCGAATTGTATGTGAATTTGGTGTGCTTTCAAGAAAATATTTCCGTAGAATGAATTTTTGGATAATTTGAAATATTTGAAATTGAGTTGTTTGATTTTGGAATTCTGACGTGTGACATATCAAAAAAATATGAAAATAGTTTGGTTAAAATGCTTATGGAGTAAGACTTGAGTTGGGATATTTGGCATATCTAGTTTTTCATGTATTGCTAGTTCATTCAAAGAAAATTACTTTCTATAGCTATTTATTGATGCTATATTTGGATTTCGAATTTTAGTAAGGAAATTAATAAGTTATAATTTTGTGTTTTATGTTTTATACAAATTTTTTTTCTATTAAAATCCAAGTTCTCCTATTAGAATCTACCCAAGCATACGTAAAGAGAAGGTGTTCACAAATCAAAACATGTCAACCAATGTTTTCATAATCTGATCGATAATTAAATCGATTTTGTTTCGATCTTGTTAAAATTAATGATTCAATTGGTCGAACCGGCTCAACAGGCGGTTGGATCGATTTAATGAAAATTAATTATATTTTTATTTTATTATGTAAAATGATATTATAATAAATTAATTATTATATAATACATTGTAAATGTAAAAATAAATAAATAGTTATATAAAAACACATATAATAAAATAAAAAATTCAAATAATCACATAAATATAACAAAATATTAAATTTAAATTTTTATAAAAATTAAAAATTAAAAAAAAATGTAAAAATTGATCAAATCAATTTTGGTCAGTTTTGAGCGATTTTGACCGATTTGACCGGTTGTTGACCAGTCAAAATAATTTTTGGGCCTAATTGGATCGGATCGGACTGATTTTCGGTTTCTGATTGGACCAGTTGAACTGGCCGGTTTGGTTCAATTTTGAAAACATTGATGTCAACCAAGTGGAGACGAAGAGCTTGTACTATATTTTTCTTCTTTTTGACTGATTTTTTTATTATTAGAGTTACAATTGGATTTTAAATTTTAGTGAGGAAAAATATTGGAAGATAAAATATAAACTTGTATCTTTTGACTGGGGATTTTTTTTTTTTTTGTTAAATGTTTTATTCACTAAGACTATGTTTGGACTCTGGGATTTATTGCTAAAAACAATAATAAAAATACTTTATTCATTGAATGATACAACTTTATATTTTATTTTTATATTTTGTAGTTAAAACTCAAGATTTAAACATAATTTTAAACTGACTAAAAGAAGAAGTTTCATATGAAAATAGCCAAAAATTAGGGTGTGGAGTTTTCTTTAATGATGTGGACATTCTTATTCTTCTTTTCCTTTCCTCCTTTTCACGTCTCTTATTTTTATAGGAGAGAACGTTTGAAATTTCAATCATTTGAAATAAATCCAATTATATTTTGGAAAAGGAAAAGATATGGGGAAAATGGCTTCGTAATTTTTTAATAATAAGTTAGTAATTTTTTAATTTGACAATATACAAATTGTGCACTGTATATACAGACACATGTATTCTGATTCATTATATCTTAGTGATGGTATTTTTTTAATTTTACTAAGAAAAAAAAATATTAAAATAAGTTGGTAAAATATTTTGCTTAATCATCAAATTATTTATTGAAGTTCATAATATAGTATTTTATTTTTAACAAATTCCATAATGCCAAAAAATTTCTCAAACTTATTTATTGACTAAGTTTGAACCATAAAAACAATATACTCCGAACGCATTAAAAATATATTATCATACTTAAGGATCTACTTAAAATATATTAAAGGAATATCGTCTTATTAAAAATAATATATTACACCATTCATGGAACAAACGATACGCTTCTCAATACGGGAGGAAGCAGGAAGCACGTACAATACTTATTAAAAGTACTCTCATCCATTTCATTAATGGATATGTCATTTTTTTCAAACTTTTTATTTTGAGATTATTCTTAATGATTTTGTCGAGTACATTTGAAATTAAAAGTAAATGTATTTTTAGTTGTAAGTTACCTTAACGAATCTAGTAATTGTTAATTTTACTTCTAACTCTTTTTTAATTATTAGAAATTAAGTTTGGTCCAATCTCATTTTAACTATTCAAGGTACTATTTTTTGAGACCTAGATCACACACAAATTAGGAGAATCAAGTCCAAATAATACATGAAAATTAGTGACAAAATTAACATTTTGGATTAAATTACATCGACACCCCTTGAAGTTAGGCCTAATCACAACAACCCTTGCCACTTTTTTGCAATTATACATATACTTATGGGTGATCAAGTTGCGATTTTGTAGTTTTTTTCACTGATTTTAAACCAAATTATCATATGCGGTTTTGTTGGAAAATAATTTCAAATTGTAATTTTGTCAAATAAAACGAAAGTATAGTTTTAAGTGGTTGCAGGCGGTTTGGTGGTTTTTAACTAATAAGAGAAATTATTAAACTCCAAAAAATTAAGATATTAATACAAAAATCATTTGAACATGAAAATAACACCATGATTTTGTGACTCTTGGAGACTTTTGAATTATTAAAAATCAGATGGGAGATGCCCTAAAGAGGGCAAAATAACGATTTTGCGTCATTTTGCCCTTACTTGTCCATCCGCCAGAGCCTAGGCGCTGTCCATTCTTTCCAAGGCAGCGCCTATAGTGCAAATGACTTTTTTCAACTGATTTTTCACCATGTTCAAGATCAACTTGACTTTTGGTGTCTGCATATGAATTGTAACCCTATGTTTTAGCTTTCTATATCTTCATGCAGAAGTTGAATATGACATCTGTGGAGTGAGTTATGCCCAAAATACCAAAATGTGTCATACTAGAAATTTTCAGTCAAGTGCAGCCTATTTAACCCGATTGTTCTCATTGAAATAGAAATAACTAGATTTCATGGTAAACATAAAAATTATATATCTATCTCTTAGCTTTCCAATGGTTTAAAAAACAAGTCAAAATGATATTGGAGCAAAAAGTTATTATTGAAATATGAACATTGCCCTCAATAGCACCAAACAGTGGATTATTCAAAAATTTAACCAAGTTTTATGTTTCTTTCCATTTTCTTTTCATTTTGTTATTACCTACAATACTTCAAACTAAATGCATAAAAAAGTAACATAATCACTTGAAAACTAATCAAAAAGTTAAGCAAATGGTACTTAATTAATGAATATAAATTCCACTCATCAATGGTTGTTACTCTTGTTTTTTATCTTAAGTTTTAAAATTGAGAGATGTGAGTTGGAAGAAAGAATAATCAACTTAATTATTAAGATTTTGTATAGTATGTTAATTACAAAACTATTCTTTTAAATAGACGATTTGAATTTTTATGATTTTTTAAATTTTCATACCGTCACCGCATCGCTAAAATAGTGTGATTTTTATTTTGTATTTTAAATCATAATTTTTGTAATAAATCAATATTAATGATACGAAACAAGACGATTCGGATGGTTCTCACGATTTTTTTTAAATTATGATCAACCCTACATATACCTTTAGAAAAATATTATAAATACCCCTTATGTTGTAGCTGTTAACGACTTCTGATGATGTAATCAAGAAATGTTGCCGGATTTTCCATTTTACCCTCATCTCAATAGTCATGGCTTTCGTAAGGGGGTGTTTTAGTAATTAAACCTAAACTCAGATTCTCACACAGTGGGTTCAAAGATGATTTTAAATTTTTTATTTGTAATTTAACTTTTTATTATTCAATCAACTTTTAAGCAATTATAATTATTTTTAATCTTAATTAGCATTTGCCTCGTTGCTATTTAACTAATATAAAACATAAAATATCTCGAGACGAAACTTAAATTGATAAATTTAAAAAAAAAATATTATTTTTCGCCACTTTCCCCTTACATGGCCAAGCCCCCTCAAATGGATCTTAATGGGGGTCGGCCCCCTCAAGGTAATTTTTTTTTTTTTTTTCTTCAAAAATTTTCACTTATTAAAAAATAGTCTTATAAATCTAGTATTTGCATTACCAGTATAATTTGATAAATGACTAAAAACAAACCGAAAAATCATCATACTTTTTCATTGATCAAAATTTTGTTTGATTTGATTCAAATTTGTAATGCAAAAACATAATTTAATTTAAAAAATTTTAAATTTTAAATTCATTCTAAAGATTTTACAATAATTTTTTGAACGTTGGCATAAGCTAATAACTGATTTTTATCTATTTATTGTTATTTTTTATTACTTATTTTAATCATTGAACCAAACAACATTAAGATGTCCATATGTAACTTAAATATTTTTTATAAAGATAAGTATGTATATATGTGTGTGCCCGTAAAAGTTATTTATTTTTTTAAAGATGTTTCACGTCAAATTAAGAACCAAAATTAATTTATTGAAATTTTCATCTTTTCATGGTCATCATCGTTGTATATCTCTCATTTTGATGAATTTCATACTATATGGAAATGGATATTTAATCATTTTACAAATAATTCATGGCAAGGAAAAATAATAACTTATGCAATATGATTAAATCACTTAATGATTATTACAATCTTCATATTTAACATAATAAGGATATATTAAGTACTTGAATTGACAATAATACCATCGTGCCCTGGGCCATGATGGGGATCTAGAAGCTAGACTCCGGCACAATGGCTCCATTAGTAATTATTTCAAATTCATCTTCATTTTGGGAAAATGACTAACATCATTGTTAGAAAAGTTCATTGAACGTATAAATCATACCAATTGTTTTTCCACAATCACAATATGTCCAATATTTTTTTCCCACAATCACAATATGTTCGACCGATGTGTATTGAGGTTGTACTGGATTATTGAAGAAATGCAACGAGAATATCGCAGGTCAATGGAGGGTGATTGTGATATCCCACATTGGTTATAGGAAAAAAAATTGATATGATTTATAAGTTGGTATAATGTAGCAATTAGGGTTAATTATTTTTGTAAAGTGGGATGAGTGCCAAATAATTACTATCAGAGCCCATTTTGTTGGAGTCTTGCCTCTAAGTTTCCACCCCATGGGTCTGGAGCGCGACAAAATGGTATTAGAGTTGACCTCGAGTACTATTGATGCGTGAGATCCAATCATATGTGTACTGAAGTCCATCCTAAAGTGTGAAAGGCACGCAACGAAGACGTCACGTGTACAACATGGAGGGTGATATTCCAAGTAGGTATAATAGACTTTTCTAACAACTTGAATTAACTATTTTTGCAAAGTAAGAATGAATGCAAAGTAATTGATATACGGGAAGCCTGTTTTGCTAGAATCTCACTTCCAAATCTTTATAGGCCCCAAGCGTGACAATTATATACACCCCTTCTATTATTTCAAATTAATAATAGCATTCGATATATTATACACATATTATGTATTAAAAACAAGGGCAAAAAAATCATTTCATCAACTTTTAATATCCTGTTCAGTATTTTTAAAATCGAATTAAGCCAACAGGTTCAACTAAGAACCGATGGTCGGTTTGATTCATTTGATTATAAATAATCAGGAATCGATCAAATTGGTCAAAAAATAGCGGGTATTTTTTTGTTTTATTTTAAAGAAGATATTTGATAATATGTAAGTGGTTATTTGAAATTTGAATTATATTATATTTTTTTGTTGGTTATTTATCTTTTTTTACTTTTAAAATTTAGTACATAATAATTAATTTATTATAATTCTATTTTATAGTATATAATAAAATAATATAATCAATTTTTATTAAATCGGTAGGATCAATATTTGAAACGATCAAGAAGTTAAATCGGTAATTGACAATAAAATCAATTTGATCACAAGTTTATTTATAAAAACACTGATGTCGTTATATATAAAGGGTGTATGTATAATCTTATAAACAGTAGAAGTGTTGCTATAATAACCTAATCTCTAGGTGTCTTTCAGAAGGCTTCTCCATGTATAAGAGTGCCCCTCTTTGGCAACCCCTTGCAAGAAAGTCCTACTTTGCTATTTTATCCTTCCAATTTCAGCCCATAGACTATTCTTCCCCTCTGAGGGAAGTTTCCATATGAAGCGCCGATCTTCTTTCTAGTGACCGATCGGATTTCGAAAGCCCAAGTGCGTACCTGCTAGTACGGACTAGTAGGGGACAAGCTCTCTCTATACCCAAACCGTGCCTGAACTTGCTGAACAATGCGTGAAAGAAGTGTAGCCGATGTAATTTATGTAAGTAGCCAAATTTTCAAAAAATGCCAGCAATAATTTGAAAATGCCCCTTAAGTCCATATCAAGGTGCTGCTATTTGCCTCGATAATATTTTTTTGCATGTCGAAAGAAACAATTATTTTAAAAGATCATTATAAAAAAAAATACTTTTATAAAATTACGTATGATGATAAAATCAAACAATCAAAATACTTATTCATTCTACAATATTAACCAATACCACATCTATCATATAAAAAGATATCATTGTTATATGTCTTTCAATTCACTGTAATATCTAATTTGATTAAAAGACAAACTCTAGGAACACCCTAATATTCGAATGAATGATGAGACTTATAGAATAACGACTTTAAATTAGAATAATCACTTTAACTATTAAGGTTTTGTATAATAGATTAATTATAAAATTACTCTTTTAATATATAAATAGACGATTCGATTTTTTACGATTTTTTTAGCTCCCAAACCGCCACCGCACCATTAAAACGGTGCGATTTTTGTTTCGTATTTTAAATCGTGATTTTTGTGATAAATCAACATTAACGGTGCGATACGGGAAGGTTCTGATTTTTTTTTTAAATTATGATCATTCTTAACTCTAATTGCATGTGATTAGTCTTATAGATATTGATTATATACATTTACCACTATCTTCAGTAAATCATCTAAAAATAGGCATATCGATGTCCTCAAACAAAACCCACAAACAAAGTCGCAAGACTGTTGCTCCCATGACATTGAGTTTTTTTTTTTTTCAGTATGCAAAAGTACATTGATATTTTGTTTGAAATTTAAATAATTTTTTTTGGCCATATTATTTTTTACACTATTTATATATCTTTTCGGAAAAGAATATTAAATTATTCGAACTATCACATTTTTCACTTCACTCTTTATTTTATTTATTTTTTATTTTATTATAAAATTTTGTCATCCAAATTACACGAATTTTACACTTCACCATCCAAAACCTTCCGTTGGCGAATATTCTGTTGAGATTTCATCACATATATGTCATATGTGGTTTTGAAGAGCAAAATAATTAAATTATTTAAAATTATTGCACTTGTTATCCAAACTTTGTATTATTTCTCACTTTTGGCGATCATTTAAAAAAAAAAAAATTATGTATATTTATATACTTTATATACACATGCTTTATCTCTTTTATGGTAGTCATTAATAAAAACAAATTTAATTAGTACTTATTATAATAAAAGTATATAGTGAGTAAAATTAACTTTTTTTATTTTTGTTCTTTGTAACTGTCTTGTTGAATTATAAATTTTATTTTTTTAATTTACTTCATTTAATTTGAAATAGTAATAAATCCTAATTATACATTTGCAACATTCTATACATATGTAAAAATAATCAATTGCATTGTAATCGTTATACTTTTATTTTTTTAATTTTACTTGAGTTTAAACTAATTTATTTTACATTCTAATAGGTTTAGATTTAAATTGGTGTATATCTGTAATTTTATTCGCCTCAAAATTGGCAAATAATTATTTATATATTTTTTTCTTGTATTTTTTTGTAATTTATAGTTATAATTTATTTTAATTTAAAATTTAATAAAATAAATTGAAGAGTAGAATTTATAATACAACAAGAAAGTTAAAAATGAATAAATAAAAAAATTAATTTTCCTAATAATATATTTTTTATTATAGTACATGTTAATTAAATTTATTTTTTTAAAATGAGTAATAGAAAAATAGATAAAGTACGTGTATATTTATAATTTTTTTAAACTTGTAAATTAAAATAGTAAAGTGAGAAATCGTGCAAAATTTGAGTAATAAAGTGCAATAATTTTAAATGGTTTGATTATTTTGTCATTCAAAATTGTATATGTTATGCATGTTATTGAATCTTGAATCTTGACGGAATAATTCACCGGCGAGAGTCGTGAATGATAAAACATCACAAATAAAAATTTAAAAGAAAAAGTATAAAAAATACAATAATTCAAATGATTTAATATTTTTTTCCTATTTTTTAAGACATCAAGTATCGTATCTTCAATTATTATGAGATAAAAATAAAAGGCAACAATTGTTTTATTTTGTTATATTGTCGCATTTTCACCTGCCCCAACTCTTGCCATGATCTACAACCTATTATACATACACATACATATATACAAACCTCGGCTTCTCATCGGTTTCGTCAACCCCAACACAGACACTCACCCCCGCACACTCACTCACACACACGCACACACACAGAAGGCTATATACTCTTCGCCTGCGTAGCGGGCAGACACGGATCAGCGATTCTTGGTGATTATATATCGAGGTTTAGTCTCTGAACTTGTTTTATTACTTGGGTTTTTTCGATCTTGTTTAATGGTGTACGTGTTGCTTCTTGATTTTAATTATTTGTACATCTTGAACATATAATAAAACACACACAAAAACACATGCAAGTCTGAAAATCCTGTCTTTCATTGAGGTGACTGTGCGAATTTGTTAATTGGGTTTTTCTATACAATGTTTTCTGAACTAATTTTGTGATCTATTTTAATTATTTGTATATATGTAGCTCACTCAGACAAACCCACTTAATTACATAGAAACTTAGCAGTATTAATTGAATAACAAAACATGCATGCCTGGAATTATGCATCTCATCAGAGGTTTGTGTTTTTTTGGTCGATTCTAAAGCCATCTCCAACCACAACTTTATTTTAGTGCAGCACTAAAATAGTACAATTTTTGCACCAAACTTTATCTTCAACCCATCTACTTCATCCTTGTTATTCAATTTACAATAATTATTTTATTTAATCAAATATCTATTTACAATTTTGTTAACATATTAATACATTACATATTCAATTTGTGTTTTACGTTTAGTTAATTAAAATAATATATTTCATTCATATAATATAATTGATATTAAATTAAATAATATATATAACAAATCAAAAATTAATAATAAAATTTAACTATGTAATACTCGCATTTCTATGTAATGTATTTAAATTGTCTTATTTTTAATCTTTATGACTTATTATAGGAATAAATTTTAGCAATATGAATGTTTTGATATTAATTATAACAATATTAATAAAATAATTACATTTTATTAAAAATATTTGAGTACATATAGAATACAAAAAGAAATAATTTTGTTGAAAAATATACAATTAGGATAAAATGTGAATTTTAAAAATATTTTTAAACATAATAAATAAATATAAAATTTATTAAACAAAAAAAAAAAAAAATTGATAGCGCAGCTGCAGTGCTGAAATGGCACAGCACTGTAGCTATATCTATTTTAGTGCAAGAAATAGCGCTCGGTTGGATTTGCTTTTTCTTCCCCTTTTGGCGCCCAACCCTGCAATTAGCGCAGGGTTGGGATTGCTCTAAACATGGGTTTTGAGTTGCATTTCATTATTTAAGCAAAGAAAAAAAAAAGAGAAAAAAATGTTGCAGCCCTCTATTACTATTGCTTTTGTCTTGAACATATGAATTTATTTTTCAGATCTGGTGGTTCAGAAATGAGTTCTTTACTTTTGAATTTAAGCCTTTTCTTTTGGCCTATATCTTTGTAAATGTGTGTATTCAGATTGCTTCTTTTTGTGCATGTATATACATGTATATACAAGGTTTTATGATGCATGTGATATAGCGTTTTGATTTTGACATGTTGCAAATTTGCCTTTTGCAGTGAAGGACTCTGTGAATTTATGATGGTGATTGTTTCAATAGGCATTTGAGTATGAATTGTATATATCATGATAGGTGTAGTCATCTATGTGAATATAAGGTGTGCTCTTAAGGTTGTCACTAAAATAGGCATCTTTGGCTAAAAAATTACATAGTATTTAGAAGGGTACCTGACCAATTTAATTATCTACAGATAGGGGGGCTAACTAGGCAACTTCAAACATGAACTCTAAATTTTATGATAGGTCTAGGTCATTTAAGTGAATATAAGATAAGTTTTTAAGTTTATCGCAAATACGCATCTTTGGTTAGAAATTTATATCATATTTAGTATGAAAAGTACCTGATCGCTTTAAATGTCTACAGATAGAGAGACACACATGTTAAGCACCCAATCATACGCACACATAAATGTCTATATGTCACATAACATACAACATTGCCTCGGGTTTTTGTGTCCCGTCAAGGATCTAGGTTTATGTTGATATATTATCATGAGTTTGTATGTGGTTCTTTTAGCACCCGACATCTCTGCCTCCACTTTTAATTTTTCTTAAGTTTCTTAATCGATGATTTAATTTCTTGATTGACAACATAATTTGCTTCATATTCAGCATAGTTCTTAACTTGTGAAGTGAAATCCTCTAGTTCTCCTTTCAGTTTATACCTTTTTTTGTGGCTTGACTATGGTTTGATGTTTTCTGCTGTGTTTTTGCATTTACGAACATATAGACACGGTTTAAAGTATGAATCATATTCTTATTTATAAAAAGTGTACAAAATAGAAACAGTGATATGAGTTTGAATTACTTCATTCCATTTATGAACTTAAGTGGGTAACTTTAAACTGTTATAAAGTTTTATTCTCCTTGTCTTGAATAATAGCAAAATTTTCTATTCGCTGGCTTGACTTGATGTAGGATGGAGTTAGCAAACTGTCATAACATATGGTGATGCTATCAATCTCTTGGTTGTGAACCTCTGCGTATTATGTATATATATACATATGTCCATGCATATTTTTTGAGTTTGTTTATTCATATGAACAAGGCTTGCTTTTTTGTTGAAAGCACACATAATGTTCTTTTTTACCATGTATAGTGGTGCAAAACCTGATCCCTGAATTGGGAATTACCAATTTCTATGACCTTCGCAGTATATAGAAAAAATATTGTTAAGTCCATAATTAATTGTCTATTTATTTAGTTACGAATTTATGAGAGCTTATTGAAAATGATAGTTTTGTGCTGTTACAAAGTTTAATGACTTGGTATGCTTTAGTTAATGTCCATCCAAATACTTGGACTCAAGTGGCCGGCAAGTCCAATACCATAAATTACATTGTCAACCTTGGAGTAGAGATAAATATTGCAATTGCATTTCTTCTCTCCAAAACTTGGCAAAAGAAAATTAGAAGGGAGAATAATATTTGTGTGTATTAGATGCGTCCAACACAAAAATTAAATGTGTCAACCGCAGAGCAGTGACAAATAATCTGATAGTAAGGGAATTGTGATCTTGGAAACACGAGGATTAATTGGCCTACATTTGATTTCTACTCTATTAGTGTTACGGATTTTTCCTTTTTCTTTTTTTCTGACCAATCTTGTTGTATTGATATGCTTTTGCACATCTTTACTATAGCAAAAGTTTTACTATGATTTTATCTTTAAAGATCATGATTATCCTGTACATACTTATCTATTTTATCTATTAAAAATTCATAGCCATCTCATGTCCTACAATTTGTGAGATTTACTTTCAGCTTTGTCCGTATTGCATTATGTGCTCAACATAACTACACCAATATCCAGGCTAGACTCACCTATCATTTATAATGTCATCTTCGATGGTGGTAGTTTGTTTCCAAAGCCTTATTATATTGAAAAAAAGAAAAGGAAACAGAGCTACATATGCAGATGTGAAAATTTTATAATGATCACCTTTTCTGGAACATAAATTCTAAAGGTTTTTAATGCTGCCAATATTTCTTCTTGTTGTGTTAGTTTATTCTTGATCAGCGATTTTTCTTTTCAATTCTTGACGAAAGTTGGTGTTCGTTGAAAATCATGTTAAAATGTTACTTGGTCCAGATTTTTTCTTTTTTACTGACTTTTTGGAGATGGGGTTCTGTATCTGATTAACTCTCTCTTTTTTTAGTTTCTAATTTGAGTTTTCGCTTGGAATTGATTGTTTTGGGTATAAATTATGTTATAGAAGTGCAGAGTTATTCGTGGCATTGAGCAATGACTTTCCCTTGATAATGGCAGTTCTTCAAAGCAATGGAACAAGAACAAGGTATGCCAGCCAAAAAGGTCTGGGAATCTGTAAAGTTCTATTCAGTTAGGTGTGCCAAATGTTCAAAATGGAGGCTCATCCCCACGAAGGAGAAGTATGAGGAAATACGGGAGAGGATTGGAGAACGATTGTTTCTATGTGAAACAGCTCGTGAGTGGTGGCCTGACATATCTTGTTAAGATGAAGCTGACGTCAAGCAGGATGGCAGCTTGCTTTGGGCATTTGGATAGACCGAGAATTCCCCAAACTCCTCCTGGCTGGCACCGAATTTTACGAATCAGATCTGAAGGAGGCACACAATTTGCTGATGTGTATGTAGCCTGTAACATGTTTGTTTCCTTATTTGTTTAAAATGGAAGTAAGGATTTTGAGTGATGCATCTCTCTTTCTGATTGACGTTGGCCTTTCCCGTGTGTCTGAACAGGTATTATGTTGCACCATCTAACAAGAGATTACGTTCTATGGTTGAACTTAGCAGGTACAATTTCAGGGAGATTTATAAGGAATGGCTTAGCTTTTTTCTGCTTCACTCTTGAAATGCATAATAACTAACTGCCAGAGGATTTATATTGTGGAGTTCAGTACTTTTGTTTGATAATAATTGCTAGAAGGGATATCCGTTGCTTACCATTTCAGGTACATTGATGAGCATCCAGAATATCTACAAGAAGGTGTCAGCATCTCGCAATTTTCTTTCCAATCCCCAGTACCATTGGATGAGAAATATGTTGCAAAGCATCGAGCTTGTTCTACTACACATGACATGAGTTGTACTCCATTAGCAGGTGTTATGATGCTTTCTATTGGTCTTTCGAGGATCCATTCTAGGTCAGGGTCTTATTGGAGCCTAACCTTTTTATTTTGTGAACTTAAGTTTAGATTCTACACAACTTGGTGTTTTCTCTACTAAAATTTTTGATCAAGATTGAGTCATGATTATGAAATTAAACTCGACTTCTGACTGGATTTATACTTCTGTTTTAATGTGTGCAATTTCCTGATCTATTCCCAGGGGCGTATCGTGCATTAAAGACTCAAAATGATAGCTCTAGTGGGCCAGAGCCGCCAATTACTGATGTTGATGCTCCTGCTCAAAGTTGAGGTATTCCATAATTGTTCACCATGATCATAAAACTGTCCATGAATTTACTTTCTTTTCTTCCATTTTGAGGATGATGGAGCAGGAGCATCCCATTTGCCTAGGTTGCTGTGCTTGCTTTCCGTTTCTGAAAAATAATTAAACTTTGATTAATAATCAAGTTTTAAGAGTATTGATCACTCTTATTGTGCACTTGCACTACAGAATTGAACTGGTGCCCAACTTTTAACGTGGATGATTTGCATCGTGTCGTATAATTTGAAATGTGCCATGTTGGTGTAATTATTGAGTTCTCTATTTTGTTGTATTTCATAATTTTTTACCTTGTAGAAGCACTAAAATTTGCTTAATTTTGCCAAAAACTCCGCATACAATAATGGTAGAATTGCTATAAACAGAACAAGAACGATTAGATAGGAACAGACAACAATCTTTTCCCTGAATTCACATGCTAAATGGCTGCATGTCATTTTGGTGTGGTGGAGATTAAGAGAACTACTGTAGCTGCACATAAGGGTGCAAGTTTTCATCGGCTATTGACTATCTTGATTCCAGTTGAGTGGGATCTAAAAGTTTGATCCTTTCTATGTGAACTTGTGCTTTGATTACTGTTTCCAGACCTGTTTATTGCCAAGAAAAACGAGATCCGTGTTTTGCAAGAAGGCCACGGCAATTCCTTACAACAAAATGTTCATTCCTAAGGAAAAGCATAAGCAATTTAAACTTGCTTGATTGATATTCATTTCAAATATTATGCTTAGTTTTTGTTCTCAACATGTGCATTTCATTTTGCACCACGTATAGTCTATCCTAGTTAAAAGTAGCCCAATTGATGATAGAGCTTCTAGATGTTATAAACCCTGCTTTAAAACTAAGGCAAGGGAAGGGGCCAGCAACGACATTGAAAAGATGAGGGCTTGGAGAATTTTATAGGGAAATTGTATTAAGAATTGATTTTCATATTGCTTGCAGGTTAGTATATCATACCATTATGACACTCTTTTTCTTTTTGAGAAAGTGCAAAAGTGTCACATTCAATTGCCCTACAGTTTGTTATACCTGTTGAGGGATACATCTAAGGTGATTTCAAATATTTTTCATGGTCATTTATAAGAATTAGTTTATACGTGAAAATTCCTTCTACGTCATCCGACCATGACTTCTCCAAAGATAATTTATGTTTGGAATTATTTTTCTTACTGGTAGTTTTTCTTGCTAAGGTATTAGAAATGTTCTTCTATTTTTTAACTTCTGATGAAGGGTACAAGCCCCATGGTCTAAACTTATTCATGCAGATGAATTGGCATCAATGCTTCATATAATTTAGTAGAAGCATGCTACTTTTTTTTGTGCTTTTTTTTTTTGGGCACTGAATTAATATATATTCTGTTTCTAAGATATAACTTCTTCGGCATGAAATATTACAGGATTCCACTTCCCGCTTCGCTCTGAATGCCGATCCACATACAAGAGGATGGATAACATCAAGTGCAGAATTCATAAGCTGGGACTCCAAGCTACATGCATTTGAATAATATGAACTTGTGGAAATTGTGGATTTCGACTTGTTTGTACTGACATTTATACTTCAGTTATGTATACTACTCGTATCATTAGACTTTTATGAGTATGTTGTATTATCAGACTGTAAAATAGTGAAATTTGATCTTTGTTCCTGTATATATATGTGTGTAGTTATGAGTAGACAACTATCCAATTGTATGTGAATTTGGTTTGCTGTCAAGCAAATATTTTTTTAGACTAATTTTTTGGAGAAATTGAACTTGACTTGTTTGATTTTGGAATATGGAAACGTGACATGTGAATCAAAATAGTTTGATTAAGTTGTTTCTATTCATTTGAGAATAAGACTTGAATTGGGACGCATGGCATTTGTTTGTATAGAGTAAGGAAAAGTTTGTCTAGATTTTCTTGTATTCTTAGTTCATTCAAAGAAAACTTCTTTCCATAGCTAAATTGACGCAATATTTGGATTTTGAATTTTAGTGGGAAACCAATAAGAAAAATAATTTTTTTGCATTAAATATTTTATTTGTGCTTCTTATTTTAAATATGTTGTTTTTTTTCTATTAAAATCCTAGTTCTCCTATTAGAATCCAACATCCAAACAAAGAGACACCACATTTTCCCTTATTTTTCATACTAAGATTAGGTTTTCACAAATCAAAACATGCCAATTAAGTGGAGAAGAAGAGCTTTGTACTATGTTTTTCTTCTTTTTGAGTGAATTATTGATCATTAAGTTACATTTGGATTTTAATTTTTAAAAGAGAAAATATAAAGTGGTATCTTTTGAGTGGGGAAAATATTTTTTTTTTAATAGTATATTCACCATTGAATGATACAATTTTATGTTTTATTTTTATTTTTTATCATAAAACTCAAAATTGAAATATAATTTGAAACTCAATCAACAAATATATATAAATGTAATTCAAGATTTTGAGCAAGACTTTTCTAAATTGTGTTCAATGGTCAACGACCAGAGAAGAGCTTTCACATAAAAATAATCAAAAACTAGTGCGTGAAGTTTTCTTTAATGATATGGACATTCTTATTCCTTTTTTCTCTCATTTTACTGATTCATGGCTATGAGTTTTATAGGAGATAACGTTTGAAATTTCTTGCATTTGAAAATAAATCTAATTACACTGTTAAAAAAGAAAAGAAATGGGGGAAATGGCTTCGTAATTTTCTAACAATAAGTTAATAGAAATATTGAAGTACTACCAATTTAGATGAGAACTATTTCCTAGAGAAACTATTATATCACAACAAAAAAATAAATAAATTTTGTCGGGAAATTATTTTGCCATGGAATATATCAAAAGGGAGGAAATCTTAATTATATAATCACATAAAAACTTGTGTATATATTAACAATTTAAAAACTGTATATATAATTTAAAAACTGCATATATATATATGTATATATATATGTATATAAATATGTACGTCTGTTTTGTCATGTCATATAAAGGTTTGTTTTTAATTTTACTAAGAAAATCAAATATTAAGATAAGTTGGTATAAACCATCAAAATTTTATCTTGAAGTTCATAATATAATATTTTACTCAATTCCATAATGCCAAAAAAAGTATCAAACTTTTTTATTGATTAAGTCTAAACATTGCTAAAGAACCAATCCATTCAGAACAAACTAAGAATATATTATTTTTATTTTTTATTGTTAGATGATTGATGTATAATAATCATTTATCACATGTATCATGTTAAATACTAATTAAATATTGTATTTAATGTAAAGAAACTACTGTAACGATAGAATAATAACCATACATTTGAAAAGACGAAAATTCAAGACATTTAAAATTTTGAGATTTTAATTTTATCAGTTGAACAAAACCTTATTCATGTATTCTATTGTATTCCAATTATAACAGTTTAAATAATTTAATCTAGATACCTAAGATGTGGTGAATCTTGTATTCCTTTAGGCAAACTCAACCTTAATGGAAAAAGAACATAAAAATTCAACTGAAATGTAGGAACAAGCAGCATTAGTTACCAAATATTACCTATCATGAACATCCTCATTTTTTCTTTAACATTTTAGCATCAACCCCACATGAATAAATAAAGTGTAAACTCATTTTCATGTTTTCACCGTTTTCAAGATTAAACATATTTTCATTAGATTTTTATGTAAAAATAAAAATATATTTGAATTAATTATATTTTTATATTGATTATATATGTTTATTCTAGGTGTTTTCTATGTGAAAATATGTTAATTACTAATAGATTTAAAAATAAATTTAATAAGTGTATAAAAAACGTGAAATATTATTAAGTAGTTCATAAAAATAAATTATATTTCAATAATAATAAGTAAGAAATGAAATCAAAAAATCCCAAAAGAATTCTCCTTTTTGACCTCATGATAAGAGCATGATTTCATAGTTCAAACTTTTCTTTCATATATATTTATTTAGTTTTGCAGACAAAATTCAAACGTTTTTATATCTATTTACTTTTAGAAGCAATGTTAAGGGAAATTTGGTCCTTGAGAAAGTTAGGAAATCTACCTAGGCCAATTAAGTCAATTAAATCATCACCTTGTTGATATGTATATATAGATGTGGCAAATATTTAAAAGACAAAATTACCTTTGAAAAGTACTATTATTATCAAAATACGCAAAAATAATATTTACTACAAATACTTTCATTCATTTTATTAATAGGTATGTCATTTTTTCAAACTTTCTATTTTGAAATTATCCTTAACTCTCAAGTTCATTTAAAAATAAATATATTTGACTGTGAGTTATCAACGACTTTAATGATTGTTTTTCTCATTTCATCTCTTGAAATTAAATTTGACTCAACTTTATTTTTAACTATTCAAAATACTATTTGTTTAGACTTAGATCACACACAAACGTGTGTGCATGCTTGCGTGTAATAAAACTTTGAAGAACCAAGATAAAATTAACATTTAGGGTAAATTACATCGATATTTCTTGAGGTTAGATTTAATTTTAGCAACACCACCCCTACTGTTTGCAAAATTACACATACACCTCCTAAGGTTAGAGATATAGTAAGTGTAGCTATTAATGATTTATGATGATGTTATGAAAAATGCTATTGGATTCCTCATTTTACCCTCATCTCAATAGCCATGGCATTCTAAGGCGATGTTTTAGTAAATAAACCTAACCTTAGAGGTTGTTAATGTAATTTAATCAGACTTTGAGTTCTAAGATGATTTTTATTTTTCATATTTTTTATTTAACTTTTCATTATCCAGTCAACATTTAAATAGTTCTAATTATTTTTAATCTTAGTTACTATTTGTCTTGTTGCAATTTAATCAATGTAAAATGTGAAATATCTCGAGAAGGATTCAGACTCAACTTTACATATGCACTTGTGTTTAAGATCAAGCAAAATCCATTTTTAAATTTTAAACAAATTTATTGTCTTTCACCACTCTCCCCTTACATGGCCAAGGCCTCCTCAATAGATCCTAATTTATATTATTTTTTTACTTCAATTTTTTTCAAGTTTTCAAA
>JAGSPU010000450.1:0-47148 GCA_019321725.1 Paulownia fortunei | reverse complement strand
ACGACCTTGAAGTTGATGTTAATCCAATTTATTTGGTATCATGCCCTCAAATTTTCAAGCCCCAATGCTGAAAATGATAAATTTAACAAAAGAGGGTTGACCGCTTTGAGCTGCGGCGCCAATTTGAAAAGAGGAGTCCGAATTGTTTGGCATCATGGTGCTAGTTCGCATAAGAGAGGACAAATAGTTTGGGGTCGCAACCCCAATTTGCAAAAAATTTAAAATGCGATTTTTAATTGAAATTTTGGGACTTCGTTTTGGAGGATTATAAAAGACAACTTCCAAGATGAAATTGGGGACTTTTTTTGGCCAAAAAACACATAGAAAAATAAGAAGAAAAATGGAGGAAGCGCTTCAAGATTCAAGATTTGGGATTTCTTCATCAAGTTTTTAGAGTTATCTTTTCTTTTCCTTTTTACTTACCTTTTTTCTTATTCAAATTTGTCCATAAATTTGATAGACATGATTAGGGGCTAAATTTTCTAATCTATGGTTTTGATGCAACCAAATTACGATGGCTTGAATTTCTTTTGCAATTCAATTGAATGTATATTTCATCTAGTTGAGTTTTTTACATAGTTTTTAATGTTTTCAATCACTTGGCCCTAATTGAATGATTTGCTAATTATATTGATTTAAGTAAAAAATCATAAATTACATGTAAGATAGGGATATACTTACATGATTTGTTAATTTTAATTGAGATCCATAAAACCCAAATTTCTTGATTGTTTAATTCACATAGGAATATAGTATGTTAGCAATTGGTAAATTTTTTTTAGATATTGGGAGAGGTTATTGAATAATTGATGGGTTCTCGACTATCGACTAGAAAAATAAATTGAGATTGATGTGATTGAGTGTTCAAATCAGAATAATTACAGTGAAATTATAACCCTAAGTCTTTAAGTTATTGAAGTTCAGCTTTATTTGATTTTGTGCATTACTCTAGTACTAATTTAAGTTTATTTGTATTAATCGACACTCACTTTCATTTATTCAAATAAAATTATAATTAACCCAATTTTGGTATTTAGTAATTCACAGTTCTCGTGGGAACGATATCCTATTTATCCACTTTATTACTTGTCTATGATAATATGCACTTGCGTTCACAAATTTCACAATAAGTTTTGGCGTTGTTGTCGGGGACTGTTTGTCTTTTTTATCAATACCAAGTAGCTTTGATTTTAATTTGAATTTTTCTTGTATTTTGAATCATTTGAATTTTTCTTGGATTTAAGTGTGTCCTTGTTTTGTCATCTCATGTATTTTCTTGGGTATGTGAGACAAGAAGAAAGTGGTAGACGAGATGACATATGATTCATATTATTAGCCAACCAACTATGACATGAAAAATCAGGCTTCAACTCAAGTCTTTTGAATTAATCGAGTAGATGTCATTAATGCATTGACTACCCAAGCGAAAGTCCTTTCTAAATAGTTGAAAATTTTTACAACAAATACTATTCATATACCATTTAAGGTACGTGAGTCATATGACAGTTTTTATACAAGAACATAATACCAAAAGAGAAATCAATTTGCACCATCATATGTCAAGTAGCCTGAATATGAGTGGAATTACAATCAACTGCAAAATTATCTTTTCTCCAACCAGAATGTGATATGGCATGAATCTAGTTACCCATCATTAGAGAAGAAGTTAAGCATTAAAGAAGCATTAGCTCAATTGGAAAGTACTATCAACCAATTCATGTTGCCAACTAAACCAAGCAATAACTCATTTGGGAAAGGCTATTGAATAATTGAGAAATTTTCGATTATCAACTAGAAAAATAAATTGAGATTGATGCGATTGAATGTTCAAATCAGACTAATTACGGTAAATCATAACCCTAGGTTTTTAAACCATTGAAGTTCATATTTATTTGATTTTTGCGCATTAGTCTAAGTTTATTTGCATTAATCGCTACCCATTTTTGTTTGTTCAAATAAAATTAGAGTTAATTAAATTTTGATATTTAATAATTCACAGTTCACGTGGGAACGATATCCTACTTATTCACTTTATTACTTGTATATGATAACGTGCAATTGAGTCCACAAATTTCACAATACTATTCTTTTCAATTTTTCTTCTTGTTACTTTTAAAGAGAAAGAAATAGAGAAATCTGGCAGAAGGGAAATAAGAAAGAAAATAAAATAGAAGAAAAAAAGGAGAGAAAAAGAAAAGAGAAAGAAAAAGGAAGATGAAAATTGATTTTAATGATTTATATTTTTTTAATCTTCAATTAAGAAAAAGACAAGAAGAAGAAAATGAATTTCAATTATTTTGTTTTTAATGTTAGATTATTTATTTACATATTATAAGTACTTAGTTATTTATCTTTTTAATTTTTGTTTATTGATTTATTTATCTACAACTAAGTTATGTAATTATTTGAGTGATTTAAAACTCAAAGTATGGGAACAAGAAAATAAATTTTAGTTATTTTTTTATGTTTTAACTTAATTAATATTTACCTTGTGAGTATTAAGTTATGTAACTATTCAAGTGAGATAAATTTAAAGAGATGTCCCCTCCAAAATGGTCTACTTGATATGCCACATGTGCAAAATAGGTTAGTTTTTCTCTAAAATGTTCCTCGGGCCTGTGATACAAGCAAAATAATCAATTTTTTTCACCAAAATAAAAAAAAAAATTCAAATTTTATAGTCATGTATTTATTTTTTCGATGTATATTAGACTAAAATTATCAGATACTGAAAGATGACATATACAAATTGACGCACCTATATCTTAATGGACAAAGGGCAAAATCAAATTAATATACAATACCAAAAATATAATTTTGCCCATATTCTATATAAAGTGTGTTTTTCTTTTCTTATTTTTCCTTGTGTAAGTAAGTATGAATCATTACCACAATGCTTAAAGTTGCTACAGAGATATGTAGAGACACTCGTAGAAAAAGAAACACAATTCCATCCAAACAACAAAATTTTGCATTCAACATCGAATATGAAGAGTAAGAGCAAAATAATTATAGAGAATAAATTGCACCACTCTTTTAAACTCCAGAAAATAACTCTCTATATCGTAAATTTGAAAGGCCTCCTATGTGTGGCCCTTTACGGTTGTACTAAAGTGCCACGTGGTCCTGTAAAATATCCGATTCCAATTTGAGCATATTTAATTGTTAAAACAGCACAAAGGAATGGTGTTGATTCCAGGTGCAATCTTGGACAACATTTTATAAAATGAAAAGATTAAGGATTAACAATTATAAGGTCCAAGAACTTTGCAGTATGAGTCAACAAAACTTGCTCAGGGCTTGCAACAATTGCCTGTGGTATGCATCATTATTAATTACTCGACCGAGCCTCTTTGGATATACAAAAAAAAGAACATGAAACTGTACATTGTTTCAATAATGCATCCAAACAAGTTAATGGCATTCACAATTTTGCTTATGTATACTTGACCCAGCTGAGTTGGCGCCTAGACGGAGGAGTGAGGAAGTTGATGTGGACTTAAGTAGCCCCACGGCCATCCTACGCCTACCACCACGTCGCCCCCCACCCCCACCCAAACCCTATCAATTTAAATCTCCCCCAACAAATGTGTGAATGAGCAAATAAGAATAAAAGCACTCACGGAGAACATCCTACAATCACAGTGGTATTCTAATTGCCAAAAAACTGATCAATAGTTTGGGAGAAAGATTCAAGAAAAGGATGGTAGTGGTGGTTCTCTGAGTTTGGGAGTCTTGAGTTTTGAGGAAGAAGATTGAAAGGAATAAAAAAAAACAAAATGTCCATGTCATTAGTCTATTGAATTTATTTTTTATGTGTCAGTTATGGGTTTTATCCATATAAACTAGCAAAATGTCCACCTAGAATGATTTTTCGGAATCTTAAAAATCCTCAAATTTTGGCCACGTGACCATTACTTGAGTTTTCCGAGCCAATTTTGCAATTTTTGGTTAAATTTGAACTCAGTGACTTTTAAGTAGTTGCAGGATAATTTTACTAAATAAAATTTTTACAGGATTAATTTACCAGAGCCCACTTATAACCCATGTAATTCTAACATGGTCCTGGAATTGGTCATCCAAAAATGGTCATCCAAAAAATCAACTGTCTTGGTGTATCTTGCTTTTACAAGGGCATTTTAGTATTGACAATAACTCAATTAATTTCAGTACTGTAATTAGAAAAAAGATGTTTTCTTCCCCCTTGGTGTTTAAACCTAACGACTATACATAATTCAAGCATCAAATAGTTAGTTAGCATTAATATTGTAAGACAAGAATAATGAACCACTATTCTCCAACTATAATATTTCTAGTACAATCGTAATGTCTCACCAATAATTAAGTTAATATTTGAGGTCCAACTAATACCATCAATAAATATAACTTATTTTTTAAAGGTTTAAGAGAAAGTTTTACTTCATCTTAACACAATATTGACCGACTGGATCTATGGTCCACTTTGTAAATAAATAAATGTTCAAAAGGACATCTAAAATAACTAAGAAATTAAGATTACTGAAAATTATATGTTCTTGAAAGTAAAAATTACAAGTGGGCATGTATTGAACTTTTCATATGGTTAAATATGGAAATAATCACAAAAATAGAGATCTTAAATTATTAAATGCAATTGCATGGAAAAGGACCTTCACCACCATAAATAGTATTTCATTTATAAGAGCTAAAAGACTTGTGGACCCTCGTCAAGTCTCTGCATTACTCCCTTCCT
Organism: Paulownia fortunei; assembly: GCA_019321725.1. NCBI lineage: Eukaryota > Viridiplantae > Streptophyta > Magnoliopsida > Lamiales > Paulowniaceae > Paulownia > Paulownia fortunei. Next base: position 42,416 of record JAGSPU010000450.1, on the reverse strand, counting down.
TGATCTGATACTTAGGCACTAAAGGTGGTTCAATGGGTCCAAGTCCCATACCCACAACCACATGATTGCAGATAAAGGCCTTCTCAAACTAGGAGCCAGGGTTTGAAAATAAACTAGTTCAGGCCTCAACATTGTAGTGGCCATAAGTGAAAACCAACCATGGTGCTGAGATTTCTTGGTTCAGAGCACTTCTCCAATTATTTTTCACAAACAAGCATAATCTTTCACGTTAAAATAATGCTTCACCAATTTATTCTCACTAACATCATATTGATCATATATATTTGGTGATCATACGAAGTATCATCATTGATCAAATTTCAATAGTCATATATAATACGAACCTCATGTGTTATTCTCATATCTTCTTCGTTTGTGTTACATGAATTTTATAATAAAAATTCACAATAATCCTTAAAGAAATGAAATATGCTAAATATCAGCCCAAAATTTGGAGGGTACGAATTTTTTTTTTTTAATCAATGCTTGATGAAGTGTGGAAACTTCCAAGGCTTGCCACCAACGATTTTGATAATTAACAAAGTCCGATTGATTGAGAGAACAAATATAGTGGTTCACAACATTGCAGTAAATACATAAAAATAGTGTAATAAAGCCATTGCCTGCATAATTAATAAGTCCCATCAAATTAGTGCTTAATCCCAGCAACCAATTAAGTTTGGCTTGCAAATTCGTATCAGAAAAAAATGAACAAGGGGCATGAGAAGTGATGGCCATACCCCGAATACAAGAATATTAGGTGAGCAAAGAAAGTTTTGCGTTCTTTTGGCCGAATTTGTTCACTCCATTATAAATTTCATATTGCCAAATTACCTTATAAGTGAAAGCTACCAAAAGTTAAACTAATGACATTTTCTTATAGTTAATATAATGTTGTCAATATTAGTTTTATTTTTGTTCTCAAATAATTTTTTTACATTCGTATTTTGATCTTGCGTATACGAATTCACTATATAATTGTGTTTATACTTATTTTGAAATTATGCAAAAAATATTTTATAAGTATTTTTATATTATTTAATTTATAATTAAGACATAGCTTAAAGATAATTTTTTATTAATAATTAGTATATTCATGATTATTAGAATTTTTATTTAGTACTTATATGAAACATTAATACTTATAAATAACTTCTTAATGATTTTTAGATTACATTTAAATATTATAAATACTTATTAACTAAATTATTGTTCGTCAAATATTATATGAGTAAGTATAATATGTGTACAAGACATTTCACCTTAAAAGTATGGAGTATTATTCGTCATTTAAAATGTATACAGAAAATAAAAATATTTTTTATACGAAGTATAATATGGATTTTAATTAACAAAGGAAAAAAAGAATTGATCTACGAATTATGTACACCTAATTTAAACTAACCACAACTACAAATTCAAACACACAAATTGTATTTGGACAAAAAAAAAATTCAAAAAAAGACGGAGAAATTAATTGCTTAAGTATGAAATAATCACAAAAATAGAGATCTTAATTTACTTAAATGTTATTGAATTCTAAGGTTACAAGCTCAGAAATTAACAAAGGGATGTCAACTCCACTATCTTGATTGAAAAAACACATCGAGTCATATGTTGAGCCGCTTTCTCTATGTCACCAATTATATTTTTTTGTTAAATTTTTTGGAGGATAATGTTTTGAACGGTATATACCATCACTCTTTGCTTCCCAATAGCATACATTATTAATACAAAATTGTATAGGCCAAAAACTATCATAAACATTAAAAGCTATATTTTTTCCATTCCACCAAAGATGGCAGAAGAACAAGGTTGTAAAATTAACACAAAAATCAAAATGAAAATTTTGACCAGTAGTAAGTGTATGATTTCCTAGATCATCATCTCCTGATGCGCAATGCAACAATAATGGTGGAGAATTAGGAGGAAGTCCATTGACAACAAAAACCGTTAAATGTCGTGAAAACAAACAAATGCGTTTCTCTGATGCCATTACTTGGAGAAGAAAAGTTAAAAGGATGCAAAATTGTAACAAATGCTTACCCATAGTATAGTTCATGTTTCTTGTTAACTTTGGACTTTGATATGACATCCATTGATTTTATAGATGCAGTAGTTTGCTTTGGAATGACTTTGCAAAAATCTGGTTTTGGAAATTAAGCAAATTGTGGCAATTTGAAATCACATACACGCAACCAATTTGTAATCGATTAATAGAAGCAATGTGGTTTTGGAAATTGATAAACTCGCTGTGGCAATTTATTTGAATGAGATTCATATAAGCTCTTATATGAATCTGGAAATTTATCTATATCTATATTTTTTATATAGCAAGGGAATTCTTGACTCTAATCGAGTCAATTGTGACTAAATTATTAAAGAGACTTAAAATATTTTTTTGTTAGAAACAAATTCCTTAATACATTTTTCAATAAAAATAAATAAATGTTTCATTCCAAAAAAGCTCGTTAACTTTTATATTAATTGAATAAGTTTTGGACTAAATTGGCTTCTTATATTAAAAGATATATAAATTGGATTTTTTTGATGAAAAGTTTTCTTTGTGTTTTAAAATTGGTAAATTGTCCTAATGACGATTTTAATTTTGATAATTTTATGGACAAATACTTTCTTTATTTTTTATGATAAATAAATCACGGTAAACATAATTTTAATTTTTAATGTTAAATGTAATAAATAAAAAGATATTTTTAACTTTAAATTCTTTTATTACTTAACATAAGATTTTACTAAAAGTTTAATCTTCTCAAAAGGTTTATTTTTGGAGTTAACAAATATATTATTTGTTAAGTTCCTCCAAGTTCAAATTTTATTATTCTCATAATAATTGCATGTTTAACCTAAAAACAAATTAGAATTGTCACTAATTCTATATTAATTTGAAAAACGTAAATAAAATTTAATTTAGGAATAAAAGGATAGTTTAATGTAGGAATAAATAAACTTTAATGGTATTAGTGTAAAAGTTAATGGTTGGTGTTCTAGAATGTGGTAAAAAGCAAAAGTAGAAACCCAAGTTGCACCGAAGCACATATCCAAGTTTGATAAAACACACAAATACTCATTCAACTATCTTAAATATTGCAATATTCATCCAAAATTATCATAACAAAACTCTAATGGACCAAATGAAAGTGGGTGCCACTGTTCATTTTGGAAGGAAATTCAGCATTTCACCCACAAAAAGATACCTCCTCAATTCATTTTCCTTTTATTCTCCATTTATCTATCCCCAAAAATTATTCCCTCAATACATTTCACCTACTATGAAACCAAACCTATTGAAATTGTTACGAATATGTGCCTTGTCTAAATTTTAGGTGACTAGATTTGAGTGATTATATGTGCGTTTGTTTTTTCTAAAATTTGAATGATTAGATTTGCATTTAAACCATCTGGGAATGAGGTTTGCGTTCTCGCAATAATTTTCTGAAGTTCACAATAGTGCTGTCCATGTCATCATAGATTCATTCGTTGGTGTTACATGAGTTTTGTGAGAAAATTTACAATAATTTTTTAAAGAAACAAAAAGGATGAAAATTTCCCCAAGGGTTTGAAAATTCATACTATTGACCTTGGGAAACAAGTTATGGAAGTTTCTATTTTGTCAAATGTTGCTTAAAATTTAACTTACGACTTGTAGGCTAAGTATAAATTGAATAATTTTACTTCTCTATTCCAAATTGAAATCATACATATAATAAGGATGATAATATAAGAGATGATACATGATTGAGTTTGGCTGAGTTTAGCAAAACCTGAACTCGTTTTGTCAATTCCTTATTTGAGTCAAAATCCCCAGTCATACCTTTTTTCGGATCCAAACCGCCCTGCCCCATAACCCCAACAAAATGGGTACAACTCATAAATCCGTTGGACCCATTTAACTCTGTGAGTTGATTCTAATAGCATCAACATTTTGGCATCACAATGCAGTAACATTCTTATTGCAACAGGCCCCATTACTGATCAACATTCATTAGAAGTGGTGGTACTAACCTTATCTCTTACAGATAAAATCAGGACTTTCAATCTTACCCCTCTTCTCATTCTCTATGTTTTAGGGTAAGAATTTAAAGAAAAAAAAATCCATTATTGGACTACAAAATATAATGCCTAATCATATAATATACATACATACATACATATATATATATAAAGAAAATACCCACAATAGAAATGAAAAATCTATGGTAAAAAGGACAAAGAAAGAAAGAAAAAGAAAACCGCCCTTGAAGTTTAAGGAGTTGCAAGAGTTGTAGCCAATGGCTAGGAACAACGGTAGTAATATACTGGGCAAAACCTAAAATGACAGGGAAGAGTAGTTTTCTTGAGGGCTTCTTGTGAAGGCTGGACTTCAAACAATAAAAAATAAGCTTCCTAAAAGCTATATATATTTAATGCAATATGGTTAGGTTCGGAGATTAAAACCATAAACCGACCTGAATCCAGTTAGGTCTAGAGCTACAAAATCTAGTAACCGACCTTGCCCCAATTATTTATCCCAAACCCATGCCAAGCAAATTGGATTCAGGTCGAGAACTTGCTGGACCCATACCAATTGTCATCCTACCCTATATTTAAAATTATAACTTTTTATTTCACCCATACCAATTGTCATCCCTACTCTATATCCAAAAATATAACTTTTTAGTTTTTAGTCAAGGATTGTTTTCCTAAGTATTTTAAACTGTAAACCAACATCGTACATCAAGTGTAAAAACCACCAAGGGCTGCCACCGCTGGTTTGATAATTAAAAAATCCATTTAGTTGAGAGGTAAAAAATATAGTGGTCCACAACATTGCAAAAAATACATATAAATAGGATAATAAAGCAATTGCTAGCGTAATGAATAAGTCCTCATCAAATTATTGCTTAATTCTAGCAACCAAAGGCAAATTTATATGAATTTAGTGACGCAACCTACTGTAAGATTTTTTGCACCATTATCTCAAAGCGAACATTAACATTGTTCAACCAACTATCTGCTGACACTATAACTAGGTTCGAACAACTATCTCCTTATTTCTTACATCATTTCTCGATCAACATAAAGTATCCAAAGTCCATCTACTACCTATTTAAAGTGTCTCCGTGGAAGAATGAGCCCATCAGAGATTATGTTCACCGCTTCTTGGAAGCATTTTTGGAGGTGTGTGAAGTTAACCACGAGATTTTGGCTAGCATTATCCAACAAAACCTCAAGCAAGGAAGGTTTAAAGAATTTGTAGTAGAAAAGCCTCCCATCAAGCTACAATAGCTCTTAGCAAGAGCTGAAAAGTAGATGTGGATAGAGGAGAGTCCAAGAATGAGTGAGTAGAAAAAAAAATGAATCATATAATATGTAGCGACGCCTATGGTGGCTAACCATATACAATAAGAATCCCATGTCCATGTCTCGTATGTATGTAGTTGGTGTTACATGAATTTCGCAAGAAAGTTCACAATATTTTTTTAAAGAAACAAAAAATGCTGAAATTTTCACAAAAGTTTGGAAGGGACAATGAAATTCTAACTGTTGACCTCAGACATCAGGTTGTGAGAGTTTCTTATTTGTCAAATGTCGCTTAAAACTTGTGACTTGTAGGAAAGTATAAATTAAGTAATCCTACTTGTTTATTAAAACTTGATAATCCTACTTAATGTCTCGCCCCAAAACTCCAATTAAACGGATCCAACTCAACAAACCTATTGGGTCTATTTAACTACATAAGCTGATTCTAATAGCATCAGTATTTCAGACTCACTATGCTGTAACATTCTCATTGCGACAAATCCCATTACTAGACCATAAAATACGATACCCAATCATAATACATATAGGTAAGAAAAATAAGATATTTATTACCACAACAAAAATGAAGAATCTGGGGTTGAAAGAAGTGAAAAAGGGTAAGGGAAAAGGACAAAGAAAGAAAGAAAAAGAAAATCACATGCAAAGTTAAAAAAATTGCAAAAGTTATAGCCAGTGACTAGGACAGCGGCAGAAGTTTGGCGGGGGCTTCTGAAGTGGCAGTTGAGAGTAGTTCTCTTGAGGACTTGAGGGTGAAGGTTGGACTTAAACATTACAAATTTAGCAAACTCTAAAAATTATATGTTTTTAATACAATTGGGTTGGGTTTTGGAGTCGGCCTATAGAAACCCATAAACTAATATGAATCCCATCTAGTTTAGTGTTACAAAATTAAGAATGGTAATGAGGTGAGTTCAAATCTAGATCCATCCCAAATCCTTTTCATTTAAAATTGATTTTAACAGTATAAACATATTTGAATTTGGTTTTGAATTTTCTATTTTCAAACCAAACACGACCTATTTAATTTTTTTCATTTTATAAAAATTATTATATTTTTATATGATAATTTTTTAGAAAAATAGATTTTTTTAAAGTTTTAATTGTATTATTTTCAAAAATATAATTTTTAATATATTTTAAATTATAAAGTGGGTGTAAAAGGTCTACTCAATTTATCTACCAAGTATTAATTTGAGTCTGGATCTTTAAAAATCTTAACAGGTTGTATCTTGAATCCAAATAAATTTAACCCAACCCCAATCCATTATCATTCCTATACAAAGCCTGTTAGCGAGGAAAGTCAAGAAAGTCAGGTTTGGATTATGAACATAGTATCCATAACAATTGTTATCACTACCCCATATCCAAAAATAAACCCTTTTTATTTAGTCAAAGATTAATTTGCCTAGTGTTTTAGGCTGTGAACTAACATCATACATATAGGCCCGTTCATTTCCACATTTTTAACATTTTCAATACTGAAAATATTTTTATTAGGTTTATGTGTAAAAATAAAAAATATGTTTGGATTAGTTATATTTTTATATAAACTATATAGTTTTCAAAATGAAAGTATATTTATTTTACGGTATTTTTTACATGAAAAGACGAAAATGGTAGTAGGATTGAAAATGAATTTTATAGGTGTATGAAAAGACGTGAAATATCAATAAATTTGAAAATAAATTTTAAATATGAGAATAAATGACATTTCTATTGAAAATTGATGAAACAAATGTGTTTTTTCATTTTTAAATAGTAAAAAAATGAAAAATGAATTCTTTTGAAAATCAAAACAAACATATTAAAAAATAAATTTTTTTATTTTTAAGTCAAAGATTGATTTCCGGACTGTTTTAGACTGTAAACCAACATCATACATAAACTGTAAAAACCATCAATGACTGCCACCAATAATTTTGATAATTAACAAAGTCTAATTAATTGAGAGGTAATAAATATAGTGGTCCATTGTATTTTACACATACAAATAGTAAAAAAGCCATTGCAGTCCCCATCAAATCTCTGCCTAATCCCAGCAACCATCTTATTTTGGCCTGCAAATTTGTACAAAAAGACTATTAGGTGAGCAAAGAAAATTACAAGTGGGCATGTATATGATTTTGAACAATATTGGTGGTGGGGTGGGGGTGGGTATAATAGAAATTTTTATTGCTGCTGGACGATTGAGTGAAGAAAGATGTGGGGCAAGAGGCTACAAATTATCTTCGGATTCTTAAATTTAAACAAGCAGATACTTTTAACCTCAGCCCTTATGACAGGTGAACCATATAGTCCATTTTAGGAAAGTTCACTTTAGAGTAAGTCACATCCAATGGGAGTTTTGGGGCTATCTCCAATCCTAATACTAAGAATGATAATCGGTCAAATTTAAGACGAAGTTGTCAAAATTTAAAATCTGATCATCATGTGTGAATTTAGAATTCACCTCATTTCGAATATGAAATTCAGTGGATTATATAAATTAGGCCATTAAGACTCATTTTATAATTTAAAGATAATAAAAATTATATTTTAAAAAAAATAAAATTGCAATAATTATTTAAATATAAAGAAATATTAATATTAAATGGGTACAACCCAACAAATCCATTAAACCTGTTTAACTCCATGAGTTGATTCTTATAGCATCAACATTCTAGCCTCACTATGCAGTAACACTCTCAATGCAACAAACCTCATTACTGGACTATAAAATACAATGCCTAATCATAATATATAAATATATACTTAAAGAAAATACCCACAATAGAAATGAAGAATTGTGGCTTGAAAGAACTGAAAAGGAAAAAGGAAAAAGGACAAAGAAAGAAAGAAAGAGAAAATCGCTTTCCAAGTTTAAGGAGTTGCAAGAGTTGTAGCTAGTGGCTAGGAACCACGGCAGGAGTGGACCGACTCTAGCGCCTAAATGGACAGGGAAGAGCAGTTTTTTTGAGGGTTTGAAGGTTAAGGCAGGGCTTTAAACAATACAAATTAGGCTACCTAAAAGCTATATATATTTAATGCAATATGGTATATTTGGGTGGAGACTGATGCAAAAGTTGTATTACATATTGTTCATGGCAATTCTCCGAGTAATTGACAACTTCAATCTCTTCTCACTTCATTCCATTCGTGTTGTGCTTCTGTGAATACCAAGCTTTCACATATAGTTAGAGAGTCAAGACGCTACTTTTCTTGCAAATCTTGGATGTGAACTCCAACAATCAAGACTATGGCCACCAAATGATTTCCCGCCAAGGCTGCTTGGATTAATCAAGATAGGCTCAGTATCCCTTACTTTAGATTTTATTAGAGTTAGAAATTGATTTTACGTGATGTATTTTTTTGCTTACATTTTTTCATGTAATTTCAGATTTTATGGAATCCTGCCTAGGCACAGGCGAATTCAACCAAACAAAATAAATAAATATTTAATGCAATATAGTCGGGGAGTAGATTTATAGAAACCATAAACCAACCTAAACCCAATTAGGTTTAAAGCTACAAAATCCATCGCCAGACCTTGTCCTAATCAGTTACCCCAAACATACCCCAAACAAGTAGAGTTCATGTCGCCCCGTTGGACCCATACCAATTGTCATCCCTTCTCATATCCAAAGATAAAACTTTTTATCTCATTAGTCAAAGATGAATTTCATGGTATTTTAGACTGTGAACCAACATCATACATGAAGTGTGAAAACCACCAAGGGCTGCTACCATTGGTTTTAACAATTGGAAAAGTTCGTTTGGTTGAGAGACAATAAATATAGTGGTCCACAAGATTGATTGCAGTAAGTACATACAAATAGTGTAATAAAGCCATTGCCTGCGTAATGAATAAGTCCCTATCACATTACTGCTTAATCCCAGCAACCATCTAATTTTGGCCTGCAAATTCGTACCAGAAAAATATGAACAAGGGGCAGGAGAATTGATGGGCATATATACCTCCACTAGAAGACTATTAGGTGAGCAAAGTAACTTTTGCTTTCTTTTTGCCAAATTTGTTCACTCTGTTATCAACTTACTTAAATAAAATAAATTGACACAATTAGTCAACGGGACACTAATTAAAAGTTGATACGAAACTAATAGGAGAATCGAATTAAACTGACATATTTATAACCTAATGGCTTCTCTCCGTATTCAAAGAATGGCAAAGCCCAAACACCAATAATAAACAGAAAAAAGCAGCCTTTCGGAGATCTAAAAAATCTAACCCCTCGACGTTTCCGAAGATAATTCCTTCTCTTTTTTGCACTTTACCATAAGGATTGCCTTCCTGAGGTCTGCTTCACATCCATGCTACGATGTCTCACTTTTGCTTGCCCAAATATTTGTATGCAAATGCATTACAAACTGGAGGACTTAAATACGAAAATTTTGCTCGGTAAGGTGTGTGGTGCTTCATTACCAAAATAGATCAATATTTTACTGTTTTCTCATTGGTTTCAGCACGTCACTGTCTTTGTTTATGGCCGTAGTAAGATGACTGATGCAGAATTGAGAAACATGGTTAGCAAGAATGACCTGCTCTCATTCTGCTTGTGATTTGATATTGCCCCTTCTTCTATTTTGAGTGATTACCATATTAGGTTATTGCATTGATTGGATATTACCTCATGCTAGTGATTCTTATGAAATCATGTTTTCTTCAGGGAAAATTGTGGTGAAAAGATGGAACAGTTCCTAAAAAGATATTTCTACGACGCTGGTTAAAAAAAATTTCAAGGAGCATGAGGTAGTATGGAGTGAATATTATTTTGAAATTTGTGCTAATATTATTTATGAGTTGGAGCTTCTGTAATGTTTTTCACTCATTAATGCTTGTTGGGGCCCAATTTTGTTGTGAATTCTGGTAATATCTTTCTGGTATACTCCTTTAGATGATTCTTTGTGGAACAACTGTTTATTTTTTCTCTTTATTTTCCCCCCTTCATATTTGCTGAACCTGTAAATTTATATGTTGAAATTTACAACTATGCACTAGTCCGAGTTTCAAATGATTAATGATAGGATTAATACTCGCATTGTTCTTCTTGATCTTATAAGAAATTTAATCACAGGCTTTTAGTTCATATTTAGATACCAATACTCAGGGTTAGTATCGTTTAAAAAGATTATCCTTATGGGCATAATGCTGGCAGAATTATTAGCATTTCCTTGATAATAACCAATTTCTTGGTGTTTTTATTTTATATTTTAGAAGAACTTTTAAGATCATTTTGTGGGAGTCATTGATGGCTATGAATTCCATGGGAAATACATAGGACATAATATTGTAGGGATTGGAAAAACTATCATTGTTATTAGTGTTCTTATTATGATTGGTTTCTGTAGGCTGGAAGGGTTTCCAATCGACTCTTTTACTTATCGATCCCACCAAACATATTCATAGATGCTGTAAAATGTGCGAGTCTCTCAGCTTCTGCGGCTAATGGATGGACTAGGGTAATTGTTGAGAAACCTTTTGGCCGGGATTCTGAATCCTCAGCTGCTTTGACTAGTGCTCTCAAGCAATACTTAGAGGAGGATCAAATTTTCAGGTAAGTTACTTTTATTTGGAGCGTTCGTGCTTACTTTCTTGAATGGATTGTGTAATGAGTCAAGGGATCAGCAAGTATTTGACATATGATGATGCTCTTCCCTTACACGATAGATCATTATCTTTGGAAACGAGCTAGTAGAGAACCTTACTGTCCTTCGCTTCTCCAACCTTAGTTTTGAGCCCGTATGGTCAAAGCAGTATATAAGGGTAATTTGTCTTGTCAATTTTGGCATTTGGAGAAGTCTCTGAACTTTTGCTTATTAATTGTTTGAAAAGGATGGGGAGAACAAGACATAGTTGAAGAAAGAAATAAATGAATGCGGAAAGAAAGAAAAAATGGGATGAAAAATAAATTTATTATTATTTATTGAGAAAAAACGAGAATTGGAAGAAAGAGGAACAGGAGAATAAAAATCAGTTTGCTAAATCAAAACTAGTTAGTTAATTAGTAAATTATTATTTAATTTTAATTAGTTATAAATTTATTTTTACTAGTTAAAAAATTTATTGTAAAGAAATTTTGCATGTTTGTTGTACTACTATTTAGATAATTAGTAATAAATTAATCTTTACTAGTTGAAAAATGTATTATAAAGTAATTTTGTATGTTTGTAGTACTACTATTATAATTTCAACATATTTGTCTCTGTTTAAATTTTGCATTCATACTTATATATGTATATATGTGAATAGATATATTATTGCATATACATATGGTTGCTTATATTGCACAAACTTTTTTTTCAAAGACACGTGTAAATAATTATATTTGTATATGTATGTATATTTTACATACGTAAATACAAACACGCACATATATAATATTAGTTATAATACACAATATACAAGTATGTTTCTTAAAAATAAAATAATAATATGCATGCATATACATATATATATGTATGTATACGTAACGCAATGTGTTTATAAAGACTCGAAAACTTACTAATTAAATATGTTTTCAAAGTTTTTTTTAACATAAAACTAGCCAACCAAAAAGCAATTAAAAAAAAAAAAGAAATATGTCACATCAAATTTCATCACTATATTTTTTTCTCTGAAAAAATAAACAATTTAAATACATATCCAAATTTAGGAAAAAATATTTTTTTGGTCTTATAAGTTGGTCTATTTAAAGTTTTGGTCCTTTTGTTTTCCAAGATTACATGACAATAACTTGACAAAATTCAAAATTTAAGGGCTAAATTCACAAGAGTCAGTAAAAATGATTGGCTATTGCTAACTTAACTGCCAATTTCGGAGAACTTCAATTTTGGAGGTAAAATTAACTATGTAGCAGACTAGGTTAAGCTTTGGAGGCAAAAGTGAGTGCAGGGACGGAGTGGGGGTGGGAGGGGGAGGGGCTGGCGGCAGCAATCGCCTCCTTAACTCCATAAATTTTTTAGAATTAATATAGATTTTATATATATTATTATTAAATTTTAAACTCCCTAAAAATTAAAATACCTCTTTATTTATTATTCTTAAGAAAAAAATAAATTTCGTTCCCCCAGTCTTCATTTTTCGGCTCCATCCCTAAGTGAGTGTTGGCTAAAACTCGTATTATATTTATATAGTATAGGTACATGCGAATAATTAAAAAATACTTCTATTTTCCATACACATTCTGAACTCTAGAGTAATACTCCATATTTTTGAGGTCAAACGTCAAGTACATGTATTATACTTACTATGTATAATATTTGATGAATAATACTCTATTTTAATAAATATTTATAATATTTAAATATTACTTTAAAATTATTTAATAATTATTTATAAGTATTAATGAAATATCAGATAAATAAAAAATAAAATCCTAATAAGATATGAATATACTAATTATTATTAAATAGTTATCCGTAAGTTATCTCATAATTATAAATTATATGATATGAAAATACATATAAAATTGTGCATAATTTAAAATTAAATACAAATACAATTTTATAAAATTAATATGAAAGTAAGCTGTATTTTTGCTTCTAAATAATTTTTTTACACTCTTTACTTTACCCTTTTGTCTACGAATTTGTATAATATTTATTTTTGTATTTTTTGCCAAATAAAAATTTATTATATACTCGTATGTATAAGTGCTGAATTTTTTTCGTCCCATCTACTAACAAGGGTAAAACTGAATTTTCTTTTCTTTTTCATTTTTCACTACACATTCGTGACTCCAAAGACTCCGCAAACGTGACTTGAATTCCCATCACGTCCGACCAACACTTTCCTAGCCAAACCTTTGTGGTTGTGTATCACCACAGATGCCGACAATGTCGCCACGCCATCCTCTAATTCTCCTTCCCGACACCCTGTCTCTATTTTCTTAGTCTCCGCCGTAGCCACCTCTCTTGATTTTCTGGTGGCCCAAAAGTAGAGATTTCAATGACTCCACCAACAACATTCATTTTCTCACCTTTCCAGCGACCCATTCTCTTATTCTTTCCATTGTCTATCTCTCCTATTTTTCCAGGGTATTTTTAATAAACTACAACAAATATACTAAAGAATGCTAGATTTTAAAATTTAATTTCGCGTAAAAGTCTAATCTTTAGGGAATTTACCAAAAGATTCAAGAAATCACGTGAATGATAGGTGTTAACACCGTCAAGAGTTTTATTTGAGGTTGTTTATGTCAAAATTGCTACTTACGATAATAATTTATAAATTTTAGTGATTACAATGACTCTGTTCAAAATATATTATTAACGACTAATAATATATATATATATCGTATTAATAAAAAAAATATTATTAATAACTATGATATATTTTTGTTATCATAATAAATGTATCATTATTGTCAACAGTGATGATTGAAAATAAATTATTTTCCATTTTAGATTTGTGAAAAATCAACATTATGGCAAAATTAAATTATTTTCTTATGATATGAAATTAGTGAATTTTGATATATAACTTACATCTTCTCATTGATAATCTTTTATTATATTATTATTATTATTATTATTGTGGTGATATGAGAACCATCTATATATCACAACCCACTTTAGAGGAAATTCATTGTTGCATTTTTTTGGGATCTCATTTATGTGTGCATTGACAAATATGATATCATATATTTCAATAAACAAATATAAAAAAATAACATTTGAATCCTGAATTTTAAATTGCTTATAGCATAGCTTATTTCAATTAGGGTTACCAAAAATACCCTGAAAAGTGGAATACCCCATCCAATTTGGAGGAGATTCGTTAAAACTAACAAAACTACGTGTTTAGGGACTATAATAAGATGAATTATAGAGATCATGGACTAAAATAAAGTATTTGAGATATGAGAGATGAAAATGAGATAGAAAGTAAAAATGGAGGACTATGACAATAATTTGGCCTTATAGCAAGGGAATTCTTGACTATAATTGAGCCAATTTTTACTAAATTCTGAATTCTCAAAATTTTAAATTTTTATTTACATTAGAAGATTTTCATTGGTTGTCACTTATAGTGGAATATTAAATTTTCAAAAAGATCCTCGTTAACTTGGAAATTTGAACTCTGGTTTTGGAGAAAAATAAAAAATTTTAATTAGTGTAATGGATGCGAACTCAATAATTATATCGAAATTTAAAAGTGCCTTAGAAAGGAAAAAAAATAAAAAAATAAAAGATATATAAATTGAGAAACAATTAATTTTTTTTTTTATCTCGATCATGATCACTGTAACCCAATAATTGCTAATTTAATTGAATAAATTATGCTTATATTTCAACTCAATTTTATTTATATCTCAAAATATACTTGTAATACAACATCAACAAATTTTTTTTTTATCAAATGACCATCTGTGGCTGTGCATTCCAAAAGGCCACGTAAATTAGCATTTGTAATATGCCCAATAGAAAATCCAAGAACGTTTGTAATTTGCCAAAATTAATTAAAATGAGAGATTAGTAGATAAAAATAAAATATTATTTATCTAAAATTTAATTCATAATTATTATATATTTCCACTTATTGCAACAACAAAATAATTTTAAATAATCCATAAGCGAACTACACAACCGCACTTAGGGTGAAGAAAAATGATAGTAGGAATGACATGAACTTGACACTGTGTTCGAACAATTTTAAATTGTTGAAAAAAAAAAATATTAACAAGTGAATAAAATGAAATTTGCATTCTTACCGTAAAATAAAATTTGCACTCTTAATGTAAAATGAAATTTGCACTCTTACCACAATGCTTAAAAGTGCTACAAATACTATTAGAAAATAAACAATGCAAATCCATTCCACAATCGCAATTATTATTGGATTTTCAGATATGAAGAACGTGAGAAGAATGATTATGGATAATAAATCCATATTAAGACCCTAAAATTTTGTAGTATGAATCTGCAATCATATTAGTAAAAGTTTGTAATATTGAATTTAGCTCCTTTTGGTAATTGTGTACTACAATTGTGAGAAGAATGATCATTGATACTTATCCGAGCATTTCTGGAAGTATAATTGATATACATAAAAATGTACATTATTTTCATAATGCATAGAAATGAGTTGATAGAGATTATAAGAATTGAAATTAAGTCGAAAAGTACATAATATATTAAAAGTACAGAGAAAAAAATTGCAACTATGTAGGTATTGATTGAAACTCTATAGTTGACTTTTCTCTATAAATTCTTATAAATGTAGGCCTGCAAAAAGAATTGATTATTTGTATAATCCAACTAATCATTTATTAATTACTTTAAGTAATTTTTTCTAAATATAAAAGATAATTGCATATAATTACTTATAATGAACAAGATACACTAGTATCGATGCGATGTTGCCTAAATAAAAAAAAAACAATTTATTAAAATAATTCAATTAAGGAAAAATAGAAAGAAATAGAGATACAAAAACAAACAGTGAGTAGAAAAATAACAAGAAGTAAATAAAAAAATTATTAAGTTTTACCTAAAATACCAAATATAAGCATCAAGTGATGGTCCAAAAATGCCTTAATAATAGATAACTAAAATGTAACAACCAGCACATATTAATGCAAAAAATGACTAAAAATAGAGACCAAATAGATCTTGTTCACGTGATTCTAGATCTTCAGCAACATAAATCAATCATAAGCTAAAAATTGTCGAATTCAATGAAAAGAAGTTGACATCGTCATACATTCTCTCTTTTAAATCTAATCAAAATTTATAATGCACTAAATAACAATGAAGTGGTGGGAATAAATCAACTGGGTATTAGTCTATGAGAACATTTTTAGCCGTTGGATTTTCTCATTGTAATTTTAAAATTGGAAAATAAATTTAGTTGTCCTTGTCAATATAGTGCTTGGTCCATTTTATACTTGTCTCCTTGGTTGAGCTAGTTTTTCTATTTTTTATCTTTCAGGTGTAATATTTAAGATAGTGTTTGGTTCATTACTTGCCTTCCATAGTTGAAATTGTCTCTCCATTTATTATCCTATAAGTGTAACAACAAAATTTATACTTTTTTTCTAAAACAAATAAAGAATTTAAGTTGATGATGTTCACTAACTTCTCTCAAGAATTTAAATAAAAATGAATGTATGAGCAACGAACATATGCTCTATATAAATAATAAAATTGAGTTGTTTGGGTCAAGTAACCAAATATCGGATAGCATATTTTTTATATTTTTATTTTTATATAAAAATATGAAAATAATAAATAAATACAAATCAATGTCCAAATTATTATCAGGTACTCGACTTTATTGTGTTGGGGTCGGATAACAAAATATGCTATCTAACATTTTGTTACTCGATCTAAATTACTCGAATTCCATATATTCGACCCGATACCCACTCTTACCATTGACCTTCTTATTTATATAGAGCATTTGTCCTTTGCTCATACATTCTTGAGAAAAGTAAGTAAACATCCTCGACTCAAATTCTTTATTTATTTAAAAATAAAAAAAAAAGTATTTTCTTGTTACACCTATTGGATAAAAAAATAGAAAGACAATCTCAATCATGAAAGACAAGTAATGAACCAAACACTACCTTCAATATTATACCCAAAAGGAATGGACAAACTAGCTCAACTAGGGAGACAAGTATTAAATGGAACAAATACTATATTAACGAGGACAACTAAATAAATATATCAATTTTAAAATTGCAATGAGAAAATCCAATGACTAGAAATGAAGCAATTAGGAAG
Source organism: Paulownia fortunei (assembly GCA_019321725.1). Taxonomy (NCBI): domain Eukaryota; kingdom Viridiplantae; phylum Streptophyta; class Magnoliopsida; order Lamiales; family Paulowniaceae; genus Paulownia; species Paulownia fortunei. The sequence goes on along the minus strand of JAGSPU010000450.1, from coordinate 25,367 downwards.
AGAGAGAAATAGCAAGTGATTTATTCCCATCACTTCATTTTTTTAGTGCACTGTGAATTTGGATTAGATGTAAGAGAAATAATTTATGACGATGTCACCTTCTTTTCATTGAATTCAATAATTTTTAATTTATATGTTGTTGGTGATCTAGAATCTTTATAAAAAAGATTTATTTTGTTCTCTATTTTTAGTCCATTTTTGCATTAATATGTGCAATTTATTTCATTTCTATAATCAATTATTATGGTATTTTTGGACTATCACTTGGTCCTTATATTTGGTATTTTAGGTAGTTTTAAGAATGTTTTTAAATACTTCTTTATTGCTTTTCTAATCACTTTTTGTTTTTGTTTCTCGATCTTTTTTTTTCCTTAATTGAATTATTTTAATAAATTTTCTTTTTGTTGGTGTAGGCAACATTACATCGGTACTAGTGTATCTTGCTCCATTATAAGTAATTATTTTCAATTATCTTTTACATTTTATAAAAAATCACTTAACTAATTATTAATAAATAATTAATTGAATTATATTAATAATCAATTCTTTTTGAAGGCCTACATTTATCAGAATTTATAGAGAAAAGTCAATTTTGAGGTTTCAATCAATACTCTATATAATTGTACTTTTCTCTTCCATGCTTTCAATATATTATGCACTTCTCGACTTAACTTCAATTTTTGTAGTATCTATTAACTCATTTGAATGCATAATGGAAATAATGTACATTTTTATGTACATCTATTGTGCATCAAAAAATGCTCGGTAAGTACTAATAATCATTCTTCTCATAATTATTATAGCCAATTGTTGAAAGGACAACTAAATTCGATATTATAAACTTTTACTAATATATTTGCAGATTCATACTGCAAAACTATTGGGCCTTAATATGAACTTATTTTCCATGATCATCATTTTCACATTCTTCATATCTGAAGGCCTAATCAGAATTGTGGTTTTGGGATGAATTTGCATTATTTTTTTCTAATAGTCTTTGCAGCATCTTTAAGTTGTTGTGGTAAGAATGCAAATTTTATTTTATTTATTTGTTAATATTTTTTTTCCACAATTTGAAGTTGTTCCAACACGCAGTGTCAAATTCATACTATTCCCATTATCATTTTTCTTAACTCTGAGTGCAGTTATGTGGTTTGCTTATGGATTATTAAGAAATATTTTGTTATTGCAGTAAGTGAAAATAGATATAATTATGAATTAAATCTTAAATAAATATTAATATATTTTTTTTAATCTACTAATCTCTCATTTTATACAATTTTTTTATATATTCCAAATGTACTTGAATTTCTATTGGGCATATTACAAATGCTAACATATGTGGCCTTTTAGAATGCACAACCAAGCAACTATTTGATGGTTTTTTTGGTGTTGATGTTGTAATACAAGTATATAATGAAATATAAATAAAATTGAGTTGAAATCTAGGCATAATTTATGCAATTAAAGTAGCGATTACAAGTTTGAATTATTATGACAGAGATAAAAAAAATTATTTTCATTTATTTCTCATTTCATATATCTTTTTTAATTGTTACTCATTTTCCTTTATAAGACATTTTTAAATTTCAGTATAATCATTGAGTTCACATCCATTAAAAATGGTCGTTTCAACTTTGGTTCAACACCTACACTTAACATGAATTATAAAGTGGAAATAAGTGATGATGAGCAACCTCATATATTTCCAACTTAAGAAAGTATGTGTGATGCCAATGTTCAAGCTACTCCTACTCTAAAATCTTATATTTTCACCTAACATTGAGAAGGTGAAACTTTCGTTTGGAGAGATGCGAGCACAATGTAAGTACACTCTCAATCATATAAATTTTAATTCGGAGGTGGTTATGGATTGTTTACAAGATATATAGAGAAGAAACATATGGTTGAATATGGAATTGACCGTTCTCAAACTCAAATCCCAACATACTCATCTTCTGGTGGAGGTATCGATTCTAACTTATTTAAATATTTTAATGTTAATTATAAAAAAAAGATTAGCTAAGTTTGTTGCTGTTGAACATCTTTCTTTTAGTTTTGGTAATAAGTTAACTTCTGAAGATTTTTGTCAAAATGCATTAAATCCTACTACTAAACGTATTCCACGAACCACACTCACTCATACAGTAAAAAAATTATATAATAAAGGTAAAGAAATATTAATAAAAGTATTTGCTAATGTAAATAATAATTTTTTTTATATTTTGATATTTAGAGTGGCCATTGGCAAATTCATTCATATATAAGTATTACTTGTCATTTGATTGATAATTTTTAGTCAATCCAAAAAATGTTAATTGCATATAGAGTTTCGATGAAGTGCACACAATGGAGAACATTTCTCAAATGATATTATTAATATTAGAACAATATAATTTAACTACTAATTTTTTTTCAATATCATTTGGCAATGCTAGTTCAAATACTATTAGTATTGGAGATTTTAAAGTTGTATGTGAGTCATCAATTGGTGGTAAATTTTTTATACTAGATATATATGTCACATTTTACATTTATATATACAAGATGGATTATGACATTTAGAATTACAACTTAGGCCCATTAAGCAAGCAATTGATTAGTTGTGGTCACATCCACAAATTATGAAGCAATGAGCTAAATGTTGCAAGGTCAATGGTATGAGGTCTAAAAGATTTCCATGGATGTTCCAACTTGTTAGAATTATGTTCCAACATATTTATTATTATAAGAATCTTTTGATTATAAAAAATTATTATGTACATTTTTTTATGGAAAATTTTAATAATGTGCATTTGTTTCCAAACTAATGGGTAGTATGTGAAAAGATTTGTAACATTTTAAAAACTTTTAATAACGCCACCTTATAATTATCAGGAGTTTATTACCAATTTTTCTTTTAGTACTAATTAATTATTGTAATATTGTAATAGTTTTAAATTACTCTAATGACGAAATTTTAAAATATTGTGTTGAAGTAATGAAAACTAAATGGAAAAAATATTTTTTGAACATTCCAAAAATTAATTTAGTTGCTATTGTTTTTTTGACCTTAGACTTAAATTAGATGATTTATAAAACCTGTTAACAATGTATTATGATGCATTAATTCCTATTAAAAATGATTTTTTTCCTAATTCCGCATTAATTGTACATAATGTTAGAATATATTTATTAATTTTTTTAATGAATATAGTTTAAAGTATGAGGGACAAGTTACTCAACTTAAAACCAAAAATACTAGTAACAGTAATAGTAGTTTTAGGCTTACTAAGGCACAACTTTTAATAAAAGAATGGACAAAATGTTCAAGAGGATTCCAAGTTCCAACCAGGAACTTGAAAATTATTTTAACGTTGCTTTTGAATTTAATGAGGCAGATTAGGACGGAGAATTCGATATTTTGCGATGGTGGTTACAAAAGATGCGGAATTCTAGGTTCTTGTTTGCCCCGTCTCAACAATTGCTATGGAGCAAGCCTTTAGCTTGGGAGGTAACATATTGAGCGAAGAACGTTCAACCATATCTCCCAAATCTTTAGAAGTCCAATCATGTCTCGATGATTGGGTGAAGGCCAAAAAATAAATACAAGATATGCAACCAAATAATGAGGCAAATGACATAGACACGGAAGGAACAAACATGATGGCGGGAACATGTGGGAATGATTGTGCCACGCTACTCCCTAAGGTAAAAAAAGTAAAAAGGTAATAGAACTACATGAGCTTTGATTCCTCTACACCTTAAGAGAATACGTAGGCAACTTAAATTTAATTTCAAGCGATTTTTTTTTTATTTTTTTAGTTAACAATATTTTATTTTAGATTTAACTTCAAATTTTTAAGAAAAATGGACCTAAAACTGGCCTGGAGCAGCCGATTCTTGAACCAACCCTAAACTAGCCTGAAACTGGCCTAGAACCACCGATTCTTGAACCGACCCTAAATTGGCATATGCTAGTTAAAGTTTTTGGTTCAGAAATCCCAACCCTTGAATCCAACAGTTCATGAACTGTGGTCAGGTGCTATATCCATGACTTATTATCCTCCAAAATAAGAGTTCAAATTTTCAAATTAACTAGGATCTTTTTGGAAATTTAACTAGGATCCTCCAAAATTGACTCAACTATAGTAAAAAATTTCCTTGCTATAAGGCCAAACTATTATCATAGTCCTCCATCTCTACTTTCTCTCTCATTTTCACCCCTCATCTCTCAAATGCTTCATTTTAGTCCATGATCTCTATTATTCATCCTATTATAGTCCTAAACATATAATTCTGTTAGTTTTAACGGATTCCATTTCAAATTGGATAGAATATTCTATTTTTCAAGGGTATTTTTGTAACCCTAATTGAAAATAAGTTATGTTTTAAATACTTTATAATCAGTGTTCAAATGTTAGTTTTTATTTTTTTTTCAACATTTATTTATAGAGAAATTAAATATATTACATTTATCAATGCACACAAAAATGCAATATCAAAAAATACAATAGTTAACATGCTCTGAATTAGGTTGTAATATGTAGTATAGCTCTCATATAACCACAATTAAAAAAAAGATTATCAATGAAAAGATGTTAAGTGATAATATCAAAGTCCACTAATTTCATATCATAAAAAATATATTTGTTTTGTCATAATACTAATTTTTCACATATCTACAAGTGAAAATTTTTTTTATCATAACTAATGACAAATTTATATTGATAACAAAAATATACCATAGTTATTATTAGCAATTTGTTATTAACATAATATACATTATTAATTGTTTAATAATTATTTTTTGAACATATTTATTGTAATTATTTTTTTTAATTACTATCGTAAGTAGCAATTTTGACATAAATAACCTCAAATTAAACTCTTAACGATGTTAACACCCACCACTCATGGGATTTCTTGAATCTTTTGGTAAATTCCCAAAAGGTTTTTGTGCGCAATTAAATTCTAAAATCTAGCATTATTTAGTGTATTCATTGTAGTTTACCAAAAATACCTTTGAAAATGAAATCTTCCATTTAATTTGGAAGAAATTTGGTTAAAATTAATACATTATGTACTTAGGAACTTTAATGGGATGAATTATAGACATAAGGGACTAAAATGAGACTTTTAAGAGACGAGGGACGAAAAAGAGATAAAAAGTAGAGATGGAGTATGAGAGTGATTTGGCCTTTTCTTTTTCCTATTATTCATTTTCTTCCCTCCTCCACCCTTTTTTTTCTCAATGAGGAAACTCAATTTCTCCAAAGATATGCTAGTGGATTCTTGTATATTGAGTTTAACCTACTCCTTCGTCAGACGGAACTTTAGACTAATAAGAAATATGGAATGAGACTTTCTTACTTGACTGGCTCACTACTTACTATCTAGAAAGCATAAAGAGAAAGGTATCTAGGGTCCGATTGAATGACACATTAATTTTTAAGAATTAATTTTATGAGAAAAAATATTTTGAGAAGTAAAGTTAAAATTTGGAATATAAGGACAAAACTCACAATAGTCGATAAAAGTGATCAGTTATTGTTGACCTACCTACCAATTTAGGGAAAATTCCATTTTGGAGGCAAAAGACTATGTGGCAGCCTAAGTGGACAAATGGATGAAATATTTGTTAGAGTAGTACCCAATGAGCTAATTAGCGGCGAGCTTTTATACTTTTGTAAAAACACTCTTATTCATAATGTTTAAATAAAAATGGAATATAAATAAATGAAAGTGAGTTTTTATGATTATAAAATAAATGTAACTAAACTAACTAGTAATAAAAATTAACTAATGATGAAATGCAAAAACTTAAAAGGCTAAGGTTATAATTTCACCATAATTAGTTCGAATTGAATAATTTATCTCATCAATCTCAATTTATTTTCCAAGTGATAATCGAGTATCCCTAAATTATCCACTAGCCTCTCCCAAGGTCTAATGAAAATATCATCAATTGCTAACCCACTATATTCCTATGTAAATTACAACAATCAACAATTCATTAGATTATATGGATCTCACACAAGACTATACAAACCATGCAAGTATATTCCTATCTTATATGCAATTTATGATTTTTTACACATAGAACTAAACACATATATCACCTCCCGGGTCAATATGATTAGCAAATTATTCAATTAGTGGTCAAGTAATTGAAAACATTAAGAACCATGTAAAAAACTCAACTTGAAAATTAAATTGAGAATTGAATTGATACAAATATTGAAAATATCATAATTAGATTACATCACAATCCTAGAAAAATAAATTAATTCATGATGGTAAAAATGAATAAGAACATAACAATATTCATGAACATAATTAATGAGAAAAAGAGGAAAATAAAATAAAACTTGAAAATATGATGAGTTTCTTCCCTTGTGGATGTCTTGTTCTCAATTCTTGGAAGAAATCTCTCCTCTTCTTCTCTTCTTTCTTCTTCTTTCTTGACTTGTTTTATCTTCTCTCCCTCTCTCCAAAAATCTGAAATGGAGGCTCTTGGGATCTTAAAAATCAGATGGAGATGCCCTAAAGAGGGAAAAATGATAATTTTGCCCCTATTTGTCTGTTCGGCAATGCCTAGGCGCTACCCATTCTATCCAAGGCAGTGCCTGCAGTACCTAGATGCTACAGGGCAGCGCCAAGGCGCTGCACTTGCTGCCCAAGATCCGACTCTGTAGCACCAATTACCTCTTTCAATCGATTTTTCACCATGTTCAAAACCAAACTGGCTTTTTGTGACTTCATATGAATTGTATCTCTATGTTTTATCTTTCTATACCATCATGAATCAGCTTAATATGACATCTGTGGAGGGAGTTATGACCAAAATACCAAATATGTTATAACAGAGATTTTCAGTCAAATGCAGACTATTTAATCCAATTTTTCTCATTGAAATAGAAATAAATGAATTTCATGGTAAACATAAACGTTATAAATATATATCTTGTCTTTCCAATGGTTTAAGAAATAAGTCAAAATGATATTGGAGCAAAACGTTACGATTGAAATACGAATACTACCCTTAATAGCATCAAAAAGTGGATTATTCAAAATTTTAACCAAGTTTTATGTTTCTTTCCATTTTCTTCTCATTTTACCATTACCTACAATATTTCAAACTAAATGCATAAAAATTAACATAACACTCAAAAACTAATAAAAAAGTTAAGCAAATGGTACTCAATTAATGGATATAAAATCCACTCATCAAACACCCCCAAACTTAATATTTTGCTAGTCCTTGAGTAAAAGAAAGAAAGAAATAAAATAAGTAAAATAACAAGTGATAATTAAACCTACTAACCAAATGAGTTTAAAAAAATGTTGTGAGTTTATAACTCAATAAAATCTCAAAATATCATCAAAATGCACGATTTCAACTCAAGTGCCAAATTCACTCATCTTTAAATCCTTTGAGTGTGTGTGTGTAGCCTCTTACTCATAATTTTTTGCTACTCAGATTGGTTTATGCAAATTCATAACAAAATTATTGATCTCTTATTTATGTGTTTTAGAATTTCATAAGCTTGTTTTTTATGTCACTCTCCACTAATGTAGACTAATACAATATTAAGGATTATTAGGACTTTGAAAGCTTGTAATGTATGGTTAAGGTAATGGTAGGATAAAAGATAATATAGTAGCTCAAATTACACATAGCACACAATTATTCTAGAACTTTGTTGATGAGCACCACCATATTTTTGTCTCATACCTTCACGAACCTTTCTTCTTTTGATTTGTCACACCACTTTATTCGTTAAACTCCCCTTTTTTCACATATTCTCTTTATTTTTTGAAGTGCTACACCCAAACTTATTTTTTTTATAAACAATCGGTATTGCACTCTTTTCTCATATTTCTTGACATATTTTTTTTTTTGGAGTTTTGTACAAATCACCATCTCTCTTTGTTATTTTTTTAAACCACTTTCAATACTCAAAATGATATTACTAGAATAGCAATAAGTTGAGTGAGAGTTAATATATAAGATAAAAAAATTAATTCATTGGTTGAGGTTTATTTGTAGGGTGACAAAACAAATGACTGAATAGGCTCAACAGGAGACACTAGGGATTATGCATCATAAACAGGGTGGCTTGAAAGACTCAAATGGTCTAAAAATGGCCTAAATCACTTCCCTAATGTTATATAGCCTAGGATTTTGCTCCGAGTGACAATCAAACAAGTTCTAGAATTATATGAGATCACAAAAAAATATCGAGTTAACATAATTTTTTTCTAAGTAAGCTGTAAAACCAAATGTTCAAGGTTATGTACTCAATATGTCAAAGGATTATAAGAAAGATAAAAATTATCACAAGAGTTAAGCACATACATAAGCACAACATTCATCAATTTCCAAAAGATATAAACAAATAAAATCAAATGAAACACATACATTCACCCCCAAACTTAGAACTAACATTGTCCTCAATGTTAAATAAAGCAAGATAAGTTTTAGAAGACTTCCCTGAATAGTGTAAGTTCGCATCAACTTCATCATCCCCTTCTTCTAAAACAATGATGGATGTGCATTCATTAGTTGGTGGCATATCACTCCTTATTTTACAAATCCTCCCTCAAACTTGAGTTGGATTCTGAAATGAAAACAAATAAAAATTATCAAATTAAAAGAAAAAAAAATATTAAACAACTAAATAATAAAAAGAAAAGAAAATGTTAAACACTTGGGTTGCCTCCCAAGAAGCGCTTAGTTTCTAGATCTCTAGATTCCCTCCACCATCATTGTACCCTTTCAATCATTGCCAACTCGCTTAGTGCACAAATTCTAAAGTTTCAAGAATTTCTTTGGTTAAAATTCCACATAAACAGACTTTTGAAGGCTCAAATTGTTGTTTTGCTTGAGTAGTTACTTGGATACATTCATCAACAATGTCTACTCGCAAACAACTATCAACTCCACTTAAGTGCTTCATAGGCTTAAAATTTTTCAGTGTGACTTGTTCATCTTGGACTCTCAAGGTGAGTTGGCCTTTTTGCACATTAATAAGAGCTTTTCCAGTTGCTAAAAATGGTCGACCAAGAATGATTGAAATATGTTGGTCTTCATCCATGTCAAGAACAATAAAGTTTGCCGGGAAGATGAACTTGTCAACTTTTATCAACACGTCTATGATTCCCCTCGGATACTTGATGGACCTATCCGCCAATTGCAATGAGATAGTAGTAAGCTTAGCTTCTCCAAGCCCAACTTCCCTAAAAACAGAGAAAGGCATCAAATTAATACTTGCACCAAGATCGCATAAAGCTTTATCAATAAACAAATTGCCAATAGTGCAAGGAATCGTAAAACTCCCTAGATCTTTCAGCTTGGGCGGTAACTTTTTTGCAATGGCACTGCATTCCTCAGTGAGTGCCACTGTCTCATATTTCTTTAGCATTTATTTATTAGAGAGTATCTCCTTCATAAATTTTACATAGCTAGGCATTTGCTCTAAGGTATCTGCAAAAGAAATATTAATGTGCAATTTCTTAAAAATATCCAGAAATTTAGAGAATTGCTTATCTAGATTTTATTTTTGGAATAGTTGAGGAAATGGGATAGGAGGCACATATGGTGGAGGATTATCCGACAATAACTTTGACTTAGGCTTCTCAACTTTCTTGTTTGGAGTTTTATCAAGCTCCTCAACTACACTCCCCATTGTCGATTTCTTTGAATTAATGACTTTTCTTTCAAGTTCCGACAACTCCTTACCACTACGTAGAGTAATGGCATGCACATTCTTCTTTAAGTTTGGCTCAATGTTACAAGAGAATAACTCTTGAGGTCTTGTGATCAATATATTGGCAATTTGATCCATTTGAACCTCCAAGTTTTGGAGAGAAACTGATTGATTTTGAATGAAAGACTCTTGTTTCTGCAATGTTGCTTCTGTCTTTGCCATGAATTGTGCGAGTGCATCTTCTAGAGAAACTTTAGGCACATGTTGAGACTGATTTGGAGGCTGAAAATTTGATGGTGGTGGTCTCACTGTGCTTTGTCCATTTATCCATGAAAAGTTTGGATGGTTGCTCCATCCTGAATTGTAGTTGTTATAGTATGGATTGTTCTGCCATGTAACATTTCCCACAAATTGTGCTTGTTCTGGCTGAGATGGGGTGAATGAGTTCCCAACTTGACACATTGTACTTGGTGAAGACTATTACAAAAATTACATACCTCAACTGATGTGGGAACCGAATTAGCAATAAAAGAGCTACGTTGTTAAGATAATATAATAACCTTGGTAGTGAGAGCAGAGAGTGCGTCAACCTCATAAACTCCAAATATTTTCTTTGGTGCAATTCTCTCTAAAGGCCATTGATAAGCATTCGCAACCATGGTTTCAAGAAGATCATAGGCCTCATTGTGTGTTTTGCCCATAAGAACTCCGCCAGCTGCTGCATCAACTAAAGTTCTAGTTGAGCCACTCAAACCATTGTAGAATGTTTACACTTGCAACCAATCCAGTATACCACGATGTGGACATCTCCTCAATAGATCCTTGTACCTTTCCCAAGCCTCATGCAAAGATTCCAAGTCATGTTGAGAAAAGGTAGTGATATCATTTCGCATCTTGGCTGTCTTTGCAGGTGGGAAAAACTTAGCTAGAAAGCTTTGAGCCAAGTTTGCCTAAGTAGTGATTGTCCCGACACTTAGAGAATTCAACCGAACTTTGGCCTTGTCCCAAAGTGAAAATAGAAATAATCTCAATCTAATGGCATCATCAGTAATGCCATTATATTTGAACATATGACAAATTTTGAGAAAACTAGCTATATATGCATTAGGATCCTCATTGGCTAATCCACAAAACTGATTAGCCTGAATCATTTGAATCATAGCTGGATTGATCTCAAAATTATTTACTTGAATGACAGGGTGCTTGATTTCTAAGAGTGTATCAGCGACCATAGGCATAGCATAATCACGTAGTGCTCTATTATTCTCTACATTTTCTCTTGCATGTGCCATGATGCTTAGAGACTTGTTTAGAAGTTCACTCTTCACCTTCGATCAATGCCTGGAAATTTGAAACATAAAACAAAAGTAAAAGAAAGAAAAGAAAAAAAATTCAAACTAAAATTAGAGTTACTTGGTATTGATATTATCAAAATAAAATAATACCCGACAACGGCATCAAAAATTTGTTGCGAAAATTCATGAACGCAAGTGCACGTTATCGTTTACAAGTAATAAAGTGATGAATCTCCCATGAGGATTGTTGAATTATTAAATAGCGAAATTATGTTAACTCTAATTTTATTTGAATAAATGAAAGTGCGTTTTTATGATTATAAACTAAATGTAACTAAACTAACTAGTAATAAAAATTAACTAATGATGAAATGCAAAAACTTAAAAGCCTAGGGTTATGATTTCACCATAATTAGTTTGAATTGAATAATTCATCTCATCAATCTCAATTTATTTTTCAAGTGATAATCGAGAATTCCTAAATTATCCACTAGCATTTCTCAAGATTTAATGAAAATATCATCAATTGTTAACCCACTATATTCCTATATGAATTACAACAATCACCAATTCATTAGGTTCTATGGATCTCACACAAGACTACATAAACTATGCAAGTATATTTCTATCTTACATGCAATTTATATTTTTCTACACATAGAATTAAATACATATATCACCTTTCGGATCAATATGATTAGCAAACCATTCAATTAGTGGCCAAGTAACTGAAAGCATTAAGAACCATGTAAAAAACTCAACTTAAAAATTAAATCGAGAATTGAATTGATATAAATATTCAAAATATCATAATTAAATTACATCACAACCCTAAAAAAATAAATTAATTCATAATGGTAAAAATGAATAAGAACATAACAATATTCATGAACATAATTAATGAGAAAAATAGGAAAATGAAATAAAACTTGAAAGTAGGATGAGTTTCTTCCTTTGTGGATGTCCTCTTTTCAACTCTTGGAAGAAATCTCTCATCTTCTTCTCTTCTTCTCTTCTTCTTTCTTCTTTCTTGACTTGTTTTATCTTCTCTCCCTCTCTTCAAAAATCTGAAATTGAGGCTCTTGGGATCTTAAAAATTAGATGGAGATGCCCTAAAGAGGGAAAAATAATAATTCGCTCAGCAGCGCCCATTCTGTCCAAGGCAGTACCTGCAGCGCCTAGGCGCTGCACTTGCTACCCAAGATCCGACTCTGTAGCGTGAATTGCCTCTTTCAACTGATTGTTCACCATGTTCAAGACCAAACTGACTTTTAGTGTATTCATATGAATTGTAGTCCTATGTCTTATCTTTCTATATCTTCATGAATCAGCTCACTATGACATCTTTGGGGGGGAGATATGCCCAAACTACCAAGATATGTCATAATAGAAATTTTCAGTCAAGTGTAGACTATTTAACCTAATTTTTCTCATTGAAATAGAAATAAATGAATTTCATGAAAAACATAAAAGTTATAGATATATATCTTGGATTTTCAATGGTTTAAGAAACAAGTCAAAATGATATTGGAGCAAAAAATTATGATTGAAATACGAACACTGTCCTCAATAGCATCAAAAAATGAATTATTCAAAATTTCAACCAAATTTTATGTTTATTTCCATTTTCTTCTCATTTTACTATTATCTATAATATTTCAAACTAAATGCATAAAAATTATCATAAATACTTAAAAATTAATTAAAAAATTAAATAAATATTCCTCAATTAATAGGCATAAAATTCATTCTTCAACTCTGGTCTGAACCCATTATCATATGTTGCTAATTCTGTATCAACTCCAACACAAAATATCTTTCGATTTTACTAGCTGTCTGGGAGATGAAGAAATTTCGTGAATGTCGGGACCCATTCTTGAAAATAATTAAGAGTAGAAAATCCAATTTCTTTAATCATTTTTCTGTTGATATTGTGCATTTGTATACAAAAAATTGGCAGTGGGCTTACTGTATCTATCAATAAGATATGAATCTTTTCTTATTGGTGATGTTATTTTATTCATTTCGTATCATGATCCATTATATGTTAAACATGTGTCGGTTCTTCCATTAATAAGCTTTAATGTGTGATTAGCAACCCCAGAGAACTTTTGCACCAAGATTAGAGGAAATAAGACCATGACATTAACCTTATTTTATCCAATTTAAAGGTATAATGAGTCAATAAATCATGGAGGATATTTTTCTTGCCTGACTTGAATCCTAATGGGATTCGAGTCCCCTAAAATTTTGGCTCGTTAATGTCAGAATCCAATTTCAGAATAGCTTCTATGTAGGACGAAGTGCTGGATAATATATTATTAGCTAGGTGGAATAGCTTAATTATTGGTCGAGCTCACTAAGCTTAATAATTACATTTTAAATGTTGAATTAAGCTTATTAATATTGATTGAGCTAGTGTTTTATTCAACTAGCTAGTGTTAGGTGAACCTTCAACACCTAGTATAACTAATATAAAAAGAAAATATAAAACTCTTGCAAAATAAAGTAATTTAGCTCAATGCTTGTTGTTTAAGACAGTAATTATTTTTTCTTTGTTGATGATATTCCAAATTCATATGATATGTAAGAATCTTTTTTGTACATATGGATTGCCCCCCACCCCCCTCCACAGCCAGCCCCTTCGTAGGATGTAGAGTTTCTCATAAAACCATGGAGGCATCTTTTCTTACTGAAGATCCAATTAAAAAAGTTTCCTATCTATAAATTACTCTTAAAGTTCTTCTATAGGGCTTGCTTACTAGCTAGGTGAAGGGTTTTCATTTCTCACTATACTAATATGATGCATTAGCATTATATTTTCTTCTATATATATTATTATGTCTGTGGCTGTTGAGTAGTATCTAGAGTGTAGATAATGGAATTGTATTAACAATGCTAAATATGAGTTGAAGTTTTTCTGAGTTTGAATATACATCTACACTGTAAAATAAAGTACAAATCATGATTATTGTGAATATATTCTTTCACTGTTTTATGTAATAGTGAAGAAAGTCTCTTATTAAAATCTAAAAATTATAACTATACATGTCATGCATATGCATTCACAAACCTTAGACCCCTTTTGGAAATTAGCATCGAAATTTAAAATCTTTAATGATTTTAAAATTTAATGTTAAATTTTGAATTATCCAGTTTGAACAGTTTGAGAATATGTATTTATTTGTGGTTTTATATTAGTATGTTATTTGTCTCGTGTACATGATTAATTATTTCAGTTCGTATATTTTTTTGTTCTTCGAGTGTACTGTAATATGTGTACTGGGAGATTTATGGGGAGATGCTGCCAAAATTTTCACGTGGAGGAAACAAAGTGGTCATACTTATAAAACTATAAATAAGTGCACGTTTTTTAATGGGATAGGGCCCTTACCAAATAGTGGAAGGAGAAGTGTGAGCAACGCACGTCATTATAAACCTAAATGATTTAAATCAATTATCTAATTATTATCATCAATAGATTATATAATTATGGATCGAATTTAGATAATGAATCATAATCGAGTGGCTCCAGAATACATAAATAGTTTTTAAATTATTTTTTGGGTATAGCCAAGAATTATATGTCAACCTTTGTGTTATCAAAGATTCGTTGTCATTGTCAAAAGTATGAAAATTTATATTAATTTAATTTGGATTACATTCGAGGACACCTTTATAGATGGGGGATTTCTAAGTTATACAAAGTGTGGACTTTTTATGGAGAAGTTACTACACCAAGTGTTGATACGAATCCCGTAAATGAAGTTGAGCATGTGAGTGAGGACGAAGAAGGTGATACTTTCTTTGATATGTTAAATAACTTAAGGGATGCTAAAGTTGTTGGTAGTAGTGGGGTTCGACATGAGGATAATAATGAGAACACGCCTATAGTGGAGTTGGGAGAAAGTGTTATGTCAATGTTTGAAGAAGCACAACGTGAGTTATATTCAAGTTGTACCAATTTTTCTGCATTTAGTTTCTCAGTGAAATTAATGCATGTGAAGGTGTTGAATGGTTGGAGCAATAAGTCATTTAATATGTTACTTCAATTATTGCGAGAAGTATTTCTGAAATCAAATACAATTCCAATCTCTCATTATGAAGCTAAGAAAATGTTAAGAGGGTTAGGTAAAAGATAATCATATTAGCGATGAAATCAAGATCTTTCGTCGCTAAAAGATAATCATATTAGCGATGAACAATTTGTATACTTGTCGCTAAGTTAGTGACGAAATAAAAAATTCGCCACCAAAGTAATTTTTTTTTTTTGAATAATTTTACGACGAAAATATTACAAATTTCATTGACAATTTTTTTATTTTAGCGACGAAGAATCTAATTTGTCGCTAATGTTAAATTATTATTTTTTATTTAACGATGAAATATTTTCCAACAGTTCGTCACAATTTTTTATGTTAGCAATGAAAATTATTGTCATAATAAAAAATCGTTGCTAACTTGACGACGAAAATTATCAATTTCATTGCTAAGTGTTGGTGCAATGTTCTTATAATAATGATATTAGCGAGGAAAAATATTTATCGCAAATTTCACTTGGCAATGAATTTTGTTAAGTTAGCGACGAAATATTTTATCGCTAAAAATCGTATTTGACATGGTGAGTTTACTTCTTGTAGGGAATAATAAAATTAAATCTCTGAATTTTTTTACTTAAAGAGCAATATAGTACTTCTCCCCATCATATCAACATGAATGGGATGTTCATAGGCTAGTCACATCATCAAATTATTATTCTCCTGCTCATATACAATATCTATTACTAAAAGTTATATTTATAAAAATATTATTTTACAATTAAGTTGAATTTATTCAATAAAAAATTTCTTAGATGAATAATTATTACAATTATTATATTTAATAATTAATTTTTTCTTTTGAAATAATTCAAATAATATATTTATTTACTATTTATCATTATGTTTTTAATAATCTTTAATATATTTTTATAATCATTTAATATTTTAGAATTTAATTCAATTTACATTTAATATTAAAATTATTGAATAGTTATAATAACTATTACTAATATTTATTATGTTATATATATAAATGTATATATTATTTTACACTTATGTTCAATTTATTATTGAAACAGTTTACATTATTTAAATTATTATATTTAATAAGAAAATTAAAAACTTAATTTATATATATATATGTATATATATATATTCAATAAGTATATTTTCTAAGTATGTACTCATATGTATTTATAATATTTTTATTATATTTGTATTGTCCTATAATATGTTTAAAACTTTCATATTCAATTTACAGTTAATATTAAGAACCTTTAATAGTAATAAAACTTTTATTAGTTGCTATATTATCAATTAATTTAACTATTAATAATAATGAAATGTAATTTGAAAAATATATATAAGATATAATTTTATTAATTATTTACTGATATTATTTTTAATAATTTGTATCAAATAGAATGATTAAATTTTAATATTATAAATAAATTTAAACTAAATATAAAAAAAAACTGTCAGGCAGGGTGTTCCTCAATTGATCAAGAATTTCGATTCTATATTACCGGTTCCAAATTAGATGAATGTTATTCAGTTTCACCACCAAAATAAGGAGAATTGGATTTTTCCTTTTTTTATTAATTCTCGTAAAATTATAATTATTGATACGGGCCTTTTTTCCTAGTTCGCCCTAAAATTCCCCATTTGGAACTGACACAATTTTCATTGGACTATCTGGACACATACTTCATAAAATTGTTCATGTATCATACTTCGAACTTGGAATGAGCATGAAAAAATCAATTCAAAATAGAGAAATGAGTTTGAATATTGTCTCAATTAGATCTCGAAATGAATCAACAGACTCACTTTATGAGAAAGCCAACTAATCTTTCGAGAAAATTAAAAAAAAAAATTGAAAGTGTTATGTACGGTGATTCTTTACTATAGATATAAAATTATTTTCATTTAGTAGGTTTTTCTGAAATTTTTAATTTTTTTTATAGTATTCAAAGAAAAAAGCCAAGGAAATGGGCAATATGAAATTACAATGGAGTAAACAAATTTGCCAAAAAGAAAGCAAAAGTTACTATGCTCACTCAGTAGTCTTTCAGTGCAAATTTGCAGCTTTTTTACTATTTTTATGTATTTACTGTAATCTTATGGGCCATTATATTTTTTTCATCTCAATCAATTGTACATTTTTAATTATCAAAATGGGTCACGGTGGTTTTTACACTTCACGTGTGATGTTGGTTTACAGCCTAAAATACGAAGAAAAATAATCTTTGATTAAATATAAAGGATTTGTTTTTTGGGATTTGGGGTAGAGATAAGAATTGGTTGGATTGTAAGGATACAACGGTTCCCAACACAACTTTCTTGACTTTCCTGGGATGGATTTTGGGATAATTAATTGGGGTAGGGTTGGGTAACAGGTTTTGTAGCGTTAAACTCAATTGGATTCAGATTAATTTACAGGTTTCTATAGACCCACTCTAAAACCCGACCCAGTTGCCTTAAAAATATATCATTTTTTGAGTTTGCTCAATTTGTAATGTTAAACCCACCAACTTTCATCCTCAAGTCCTCACCACTTCAGGCACCACCGCCAATCTCACTTTTGCCACCGTCCTAGCCACTAGCTACAACTCTTGCGACTTTTTAAACTTTGTTTGTCTTTTTCTTTCTTTCTCTTTCCTTTTCCCTTACATCTTTTCACTTCTCTCGAGCCCCTGATTCTTCATTTCTATGGTAGGTAATAGGTATCTTATTTTTCTTTATCTATATGCATTTTGATTGGGTATCATATTTTATGGTCTAGTAATGGGATTTGTTGCAATGAGAATGTGAGTGCATTCTAGGTTGGAATGTTAATGCTATTAGAATTAGCCAACATAGTTAAATGGATCCAATAGGCTTGTCAAGTTAAACCCATTTTCTTGGAATTTTCAACGAGGCGGGTTTGGATCCAAAGGAAGACAAGTTGGGTCATGTCTCAAATCCAGCCAAGAATTGAGTGAACATGTCTCAAATTTTGCTGAACTACCCTCATATTATTTATGCTTAGCCTACAAGTAACAACTTAAGTTTTAAGCAATATTTGACTAAGTAGAAATTCATCCAAGATCAATAGTTAGAATTTCATTATACGGGAAAAAGGCAATATTTATTCTCTAAATTTTGCTAGACAGATATTTGGTCCTTTAACTTAGCACGATTTGATTTTAGTATACTAAATTTTTAAAATTGACAATTAGTTTGTTGGGAAATTCAATTTTAACCGGTGATTGCTGACATAGACATAAAATTGATCGAAAGTTGGTTACATGGATTGAAATTTGGGAATTTTTGAGAATTAAAGGGAAAGTTGCCTATTTGGCATTTACATGGGCAAAATAAATAAAAAATTAATACTTACTTAGATTCCACAAAGGCAATTTAAAAATAAAATATAAAATATAAATTAATCAAAAAAACTATTGTTTCCCCATAAATCCATATAATGCATATTATATTGATTTATACATTTATATGTATATATATATATATTACATATATTCACTATAAATATATATAAGTGTATGTATTATCTAGGAAGTGGTGGGAATGTCGATATGTGGCTGCTACGGTGGATCTTGGGGTTCTTTGGGATGAGAAAAAAAAAAGGCAGGGGTTGGGGTAGGTGGTGATAGTGGGTTGTGGTGGTGAAAAAGATGACGACTAGCGGGGGTTGTGTACGGAGGGGAGCGAGTTTTAGGTGGCGGGGATTGGGCTGGGCTTAGGGGTTGGGTGGGGCAAGGTGGCAGTGACGGGTGGCTGCATTGTGGCATTCATGGGCAGCAACAGTGGGTGGTAGTTGACAATTGGGGAATGTGGGTTGTTAGGGTGGGTTGGGGTGGTGGAAGAATATCAGAAGAAGAAGAAGTTGGGTTTAGGGGCTGGGGTGGCTGTGCTGTGGTGGTGGTGGTGGAACAAGATCAGAAGAAGAAAAAGCTAGGTTTGGGGGCAAGGGTGGGGCAAGGTAGCAGTGACGGAGTGGCTGTGTTGGGCAATGGTGTGTGGTGGTGGTGGTGGAAGAAAAGAAAACCGTTTCATGCTCGTGGTGTGATCCTTCCTCACCTAGCTGGATGATAAGGAAATGTTAAAATAACATAATTTTTTAGAAAAGTTGTAAAATGCATTAATTATTGTAGGATTAGATGAAAAGACAAAGGAAATTTATAAAAATTAATAATTTAATTAAATTTATGATAAATAATTAAAATATTTAATTTATAATAGTTTTTTCTTACTAATATACATAGGCAACTTTCCCTCAAATTCTCAAAAATCCCCAAATTTCAGTGCAACTTCCAATTAATTTTGAATCCATATTAGTTGTCACCGATTAAAATTAAAATTTTCAACAAAAAATCAAACTGGATGTGCTAATTTTAAAAATTTAGTATAATAAAATTAAATCATACCAACTTAAAATACCAAATATCTATTTAGCCCCACTTAAAGGACTAATTTTGTCTTTGTCCCTTCATTGTATCTTCCAAACTTTTGTGGAAATTTCTATTTATGGGATTCCTATTTTGCAAGGTTAGCCACCACCTATATATTATGAGTTTTTGATTATTCAGAAATCTAAGTGAACAAGTCGTCCTTTATTTGTTTTTTCAGAATCAATAATCGTGGGCTTTTAAAATTTGAAGAGTAAAAATAAGGAAAGAACAATACCCACCTATTGCGTGACTCTTAAATATGAGGGCGGCCTTACTCAAAATCTAAAGGCCCAGCTTATACCCAAAGTTCCCCATTGCACTTGCAGGGTTAAAGAGAAATTCAACTCGTTTATTGATAATAATTTGAAAAGAAATTACATCCAAAAGTTCAATGCTAGGCAAAAGAAAAATTCAATATAAAAAAAAGTAGTGCAATATTCTTACAGAAGTTAAATGATCTTAAAACAAGATAAATTATTTTTGTTAACTCTAATAAACCAAGAAAACGCTCTTGCACTTGATGTTGATGTAGAACAACACTATCTAATGCCCAAGTTAAAGGCATTGGTTAGTGCTTATCATAACATATTTTTACATTCCAACCTCCAAATAAATTAGACTAAATTATTAAAAAAATTAAAATAATTTTTTGTAATAAAAAATGCCTAAATATATTTTTCATTTAAGAAATATATAATTTTTTCATCAACTTTTCATTCCAAAAAGTCTTAATTGTTAACTTTTATATTAACATCGTTCAAGTTTAATTAAGTTTATGACTAAATTACCGATTGGCTTCTTATATTAAAAGATATATAAATTGGATTTTTTTTATTAAAAAATTTTCTGTGTGTTTTTAAATTGATATGTAGTCCCAATGACGATTTTAATTTTAATAAATGTGAATTTATGATCTATAAGTTAGTTCTTCGCCACACAGTGTATGGAGGTGGAGTGGATGTCCAACACAAAGGTTGGAGAAGAATGGAATTGAAGACTAGGGCTTTTCATAGCATTACTAATTTGTTGTGAAAATGAAAGGGTATTTCTAACTTTACATAATATAGAGTGATGAGTCACAATAAATTTACAAGCCAATAGAGAATGTCTAGTTAAAAAATGGCTCAATAAGAGACAATCCAAAACCATAAGCTCATGAAAATCAATTGGTCTATGCATTATACTATACTGGATTATACCATCTAATATTCAGGTGTAAATACCCTCATCCTTACCATTTTGAGGTACGCAATTTTATTCAATTTTCTACAACTTTTAGTTCTCTACTTCAGAATTATCAATTTGCTCTATTTGTCATTTGAGCATGGAAGGGTTTTCGCCTAGATAACCCCGGTGCGCTAATGACTGTGCACGTCGCAGGCAGGAACCTACTTAAGAGTTGAAACCTCGCGAAGAGCTGACATTGAAGGATTTAGATCCATACCACATTATTTTGGTATCGTCTATGGGAACTTGTCAAGACATTGAAGATGCAAACCAAAACTAGAGCTATGGAGCCCAATGCTCAAAACACCCCCATGAAAGAAGGGGCGACAATAATAGAGTAGACTAGCTATGGGAACCACTTCTTCAACATGATCTGCCACCACGTCTGGAGGAGTCAGCTCAACCAGTCGTGCTATAAATAGCCCAATAGGCACTGAGGGCAATGATCGAAGATGTATCAGGTCGAGTTACAACTCAAGCAATAGCTTAATTTGCTTCTAACCAGTGTAGAGAGCGAGAACCCCTGCAGTCATCTCATAGAAGCCAAGACTTTACTTCGGTTCCCGACATGAGTGAGCAAAGATGTGAAATGACGAGGCTCAGAGGGGCTAATATAGATGAGGATGTAAATAGCTGGGCATCCCTCACAGAGAACAACTTGCAGTCATATCGTAGAGCTAGGACTTTACTCCGGCTCCCGACAGGACTGAGCGGAGACGTGAAGTAATAAGGTGCAGAGGGGTTGATAGTCTCAAGGATATGAGAACTCGAGCGTCCCTCATAAAGGACAACTCGAAACAACAAGCGGAGACTAAGATAACACCCACTGTACCATCAAACTTTCTGGTTGGATCACGAGTACAGGCAGAGCATCACCTCCCGCTTTCTATAGCACCATCTAGAAACAACCCATTCTCCTCTACTTTCTTAGCTGAGTCCTTACTAGTAGGGGTTAAGGTTGCCAACCTTACTGAGTATGATGGAACTAGTGACCCTCAAGAGCATTTTGGCAAGTTCTATGAAAAGGTGAATTTGTACAACTTAAGTAATGTTGTTTTCTGTAAGATATTTCACACCATGCTTTCAAAGATTGCGTTGTCATGGTTTAACCAATTGCCCATTGGTAGTCTAACCAGTCTTGAGCAATTGACACATGCGTTCTTGTACCAATTTTCTATCAATCACCTAGGGAGATGGCGAGCCTTTAAGGGGTTATGTCAGCCGTTTTGTAAAAGTAGTGCTCGAGGTTTACCACATCAACCATGAGTTACTTGCTGGCATCATGCAACAGAAGCTTCACCATGGGAGGTTCAAGGAATCCATTGCAAAAATAACCCCCAACACACCGGAAGAGCTCCTTACTAGAGCGGAGAAGTATATCCACATAGATGAGACCACACTCCAAGGAGTATGAGTAAAACATAAACATAGAGATGAGGAGAAGGGGAGCAAGAAACAAACTGAAGAATAGAGGCACATCATACCAGGATACCCATAATACAATTCGTTAAATGCCCCGATGATAGAAGTCTTAGTGGTTGCAAAACAATAAGGGATTATCCAACCCCCGAGAAAGTTGAAGGACGATCCCAAGAAGATATAGTCCAACAAGTACTACTGCTACCATCATGATCGAGGGCACACTAACGAGGAGTGCTTTCATTTGAAAAAAGATATCAAAAAGCTAATACAACAAGAATACCAAAAGAAGTTTGTAAATGAAGGCACTCAGGTTCTTCAAAATGACTGTCATCAACTCAACATTCCTTAGATGGAAGATAAGTTACTCATCCACCCTAGCGAGAGCCGTGGAAATGATAATCTCCCAATTGCTGGAATTATAAATGTCATCTTGAGAGGATCGCCTGGTGGAGGCCTGCGTAATGCTTAGGAAACGCTCCTCAAGGAAATGGAGTAGGACGACGGATAGTGTAGACTACGACATGCTACACAGAATATAGTTATAATTAAGGCAGTATTATTAACTTTCTGAATATGAACTTTCCTTTGGACCATTAATATAATTATCATTTCGGAATTACCACTCTGCTCGAACTCATTATCTTTGCACTCTAGGGATCACGAACGCCCACCTATTAGAAGTAGTTTAAAACACTCAGGTGGCTTGCTGAAATTCCTGCCTATAAGGAGCTTAAAAGATTCATGGTTAGACGTTATAATGCTCACCTATAAGAAGTCTAAAATAATTTGAGGTGAGACAACAAAACACTTACCTATAAGAAGTCTAAAGCGACTCATGGCAAATTATTTTCCTGTAACAAGTCTAAAGAGGCTCATGGCGACTTATCAAGAGTATCAATCTGTAAGAAGTTGCCTAGATTAGCTCATGGTGGTCAATTAATACAATCACTTGTAAGAAGTTACCTAACACAACTCATGGTAGACTAACAACCCCCAATGTGGTGTTTATTTGAAAGTTGTGGCAAATTGAACATTTCCCCAATGTATACAAGCCAAAAGATATATTGATAACTAGTAGACTTTGCTAATAGCTGAGTATGTAGCTATTCCGTCCGATGTCAAGCTACAAGTTCATGGAAATATCTTAGAAGAGCAATTTTTTCTAACCAAAACTTCACATGTCTGGCCTAGAAGGTTTCACCCACTCACAACAACTTTAATTTCCTTCTTATATGCGAGCTTTTATCATGGGAGTTATAAATTTAACCAGTTCTCACCATGAAATGTAAACTCATTGCTCCTTGCTTAATAGTCTTAAATGGAAGTCCAAAAGAGGGGAAAACTCTTGGCTTGACCTGTATGCAGCCATGAACAGCCCTAGGTCGAGCCAAAAAGGCTTGACCTGGAGCAGAACCAAGTCGAGCTCAAACTTTAAGCTTGACCTGGAACCAACAAATGTCATCGCGCATGGCGACGATAATAGGAGAAGATGACCAGGTCAAGCTCAAAGCTCGACTTGGAACTAAAAATGGCGTTGCCATGGGCGACAATAGAGAGAGATGACTAGGTCGAGCATTAAGCTCGACCTGGAACCATGGCGACAATGGAAAATCCCATCTTAGGTCATGCATAGGCTTGACCTAAAGTAGAAATGGCAATGGTGGGGAGGAAATCCCCTCGACCTAATTCGATTTCAAGCCAGGGACGAGCCCTGTCCATGAATGTGTAAAAAAAAGTTGAGGAAAAAGAAGACTGTTGCAGGAAGATTGATATATTAGCGATTCAGCCCCAAAATTTTGAAAAAAATAACATTCAAGTCCCCAAATGAAAAAAATTATAAATCAACCCCTAGATTAATGAAAATTATAAGAGTAATACTTTTTTTGTAAGTAAAATTGAAAAATGGCATTTTGAACATTTAGCCAAAATTACGACGGGCTCCATGCAAAGTATGGAGTTTTGCTTAGAATGTCATTGCTCCTGAAAAAGTGGTATTATTTCATTGAAAATGGACAATGTTGACTTTTTGGCCAAAGTAGGCTAGACTCGATATAATAGAACTTTTATACTTTTTATAGCTACAAGCTAGGTCCAACTAGTCAATTATTTACTCCCGGCTAACCCCCTGTTATGGGATTAATCCGAGAGTGGGGGGCTACATGATGAGTCACAGTAAAATTACAAGTCCAATAGAGAATGTCTAGTCCAAAAATGGCCCAATAAGAGACAATTCAAGCCCATAGGCTCATGAAGCTCAATTGGTCTAGGCACTACACTATACTGGATTACACCCTCTGATATTCAAGTATAAATACCCTTATTCTCACCATTTTGAGATACACAATCTTATTCAGTTCTCTACAGCTTTTAGTTCTCTACTTTAGAATTATCAATTTACTATATTCTAACTTGAGTGTTGAAGGGTTTTCACCGGGACAACCCCAGCGCCCTAACGATTGTGTGTGTCACAGGCGGAAACCCACTTAAGAGTTGAAAGCTTGTGAGGAGCTCACGTTGGAGGATTTGGATCCATGCCACATCATAGAGGATTACCAATTTGAATATTAGGTATCGATTAATTTAATCAGCCAATCAGTAGATAGCCAAGTATTGATTTGTCATGAAACAACATCAGAAAATATATCAAGCTTTATACTAATCCACCAAGCAAACGAGCCCTTAAATAACTACATATGCTTCCTAGGTGAGTGCTTTGTGCTTTTTTTAAAAAAAAATTGAATGACTAATTGCATGATTGTATAATTGAATGACTAATTGAATGACTAATTTTTTTAAAAAAAAATTGTATAATTTAGTCATCTTTGAATGAAAAATTGGTGGAATAGTTTTTTGAATTGAAAAATATAAAATTTTATAATTTATAAAATTTACGTATGAAGAATTTTAAAATCTCAATAAAATATTATTTTTGCTTTTTTTTTTCTCTTTCAATTTGAAACATAATGGACCCAAAGACTAATTGCATGATTGGTACGTAAGAATAGAGTGAGAATAGAATGGATATTTCCAAATACATTCTCATTCACATGATTAGTTAGTAAAAAATATATCCATTTTCATAAGAATTCTCATTTCCAAAAGTATGGATTAGTCATTCCCTTATTTTCTCTTAGATTTAACTATTTTCAATCAGTTAGGAATAAACTTATATTTGTTTCTGACAAAATTATATGTCCTTCTAAACAAAATAAAAGTGTTGGACAAAATTTGAGACCT
>JAGSPU010000207.1:0-60612 GCA_019321725.1 Paulownia fortunei | reverse complement strand
ATTTAACTCATAAGTTAAAGGATAACCATATCTCAATGGATTATACATGCTCCTTATCTTCCCAGTTAATCTAATGCCATCAATAAAGAGATAGAATCATCTCTTAATAAACTTTTGTACAAAAGGATAATAGTCTTCATCTACTACTAAGAAAATGCATGAGATCACCGCTTTATTTGATCTCATGTACCATTCTCTTGACTACCTCAGGCCATAAAGATCTTAACTTCACAAACTTTATCTTAGTGGCCTTCTATTATGGAATCTTCCAAGCATTTCATGTAGGTTTCTTTATACAATTCTCTGTGGAGAAATCATCTAATTCTCCTTTAAGAATGTAGTCTTTAGTCTATTTGATGTAATTCAAAATCTCAAATATCTATAATAACAAACAAAATATCATAGAGGTATATAACACTATCAATGAAAAGGTTTGTCTTAAAAAGAATAACCTTTTCACCAATTGGTGAACTTTACACCTCGTAATAACCATATCAATTATAGGCTAGATATTTAGAACACATTAGTCCCAAATACCCTTTTTCCAAAGTTTAACCAAAATCCAAACTTGGTTTGATTTTAAAGAACTGAGCATTTACATTTATGCTAAAAGTTATAACTTATAGCAACTCTTCTACTCAAATTTGTTTTTGAATAGTGTAACAACCCAAATGCCATATTTTGACTATGGCTTCGTCATGAGAGCAATAGCCATCACACAGGCTAACAATAGTCTCCCCAATAATTTTTCACAAGAGTTATTGCTACCACACAGGCTAATAGATCTCATAGTTGCATAATATTCTTCTATTGCTTGTCCTTTGTAGGACATGATAAAGCCTCACCGTATTAGGCTCTATATCACCCTCTAGAGACTACTTCGTGCTTTCACAAAGTTTTGATTATGTTTTAGCTTGATCACTTAGACAAAATTACTCCCATTCAAATTAGAAAGCAATAAATATTCCTACACCATAAGTGATAAAACTTGATCACTTAGAAAGAATTGCACCCTCTCAAATTGGGAAGCAATAAATATTTTTCATCATATGTGACTTATCAAGTACATAACCATAATCTAAATCATTTAACTCAAGCAAGGTTTAATATTTTAAAAATTTTCCTCCCAGGAAAATCACTCTCCAAAAATGTGATATTATGTGATTTAATGAGAATCACTATTCTATCTCTTTGTTCACTTATGAACATGTGCCCCTTAGACTATTTGGTGTATCTTCTAAATATGCATTTATTATCTCTAAGATCTAACTTTAAAACTCATTTGAAAGTTTTATGTCTAGAGATAATCAATCTCAACATCTAAGGTTGCTTAGGACAAATCATCTACCTATCCACAACTTTTATGGATGGACATATTGATCATGAAGGTGTTCTAATCAGATGTGGACTCTAGTTAACCAAAAGATCTTTCACAAAGAAAATAAACAAGTTAACTTAAGTCTTCATGGATCTCATTAAATCAAAATAATTTTCTATTCCTTCTCTTGAAACACCACTCTATATAGGCATGTAGGAATAATCAATTATCTTAGAATTCTATATTCATTACATAGAATACTATAATGATCGAAATAAACTATCACGCCTTATATCTAATCTTAAAGTTATATCAAGTTGATTCTCTCTTCTATATTCTAAAATATTACAGTGTTTCAGATTAAGAGATATCAAATAGATATAATCAAGAAACGTGATGTTTCCTAAATGTAATGAAACATGAGACTCCATGCTTAGCCTTCATACTAATTCGATCAAAAAATTCTATATGAACTAATAGCAAAGAAATCTCAGCTCTGTAGCCATTCAAATGGTTCCAATGAACTTACCACGCAACTTGTGAAAGATAAACTCAATAAATTTTCTCCTATTAATTTATGTCTCTAGTCCATTATGACTTAATCAAGCATACAAAGTGCATACATTGATGTTTTACATTACTCAAAAGGACATATACTAATTATAAAGAACAAACAATATAGTAATTAAACATACCTAGGTCGCATTACATCACCACAAGCCATTTAAATGTTTAGTACCACAATAAGTATTTTTTAGTAGATACTAACCAAGTCACAACTGAAATTTAATCAAGAGAAGTAATCTTAAAAGAATATTTGTAAAAATAAAGTTCTACCAATTCTTGTAATTGGATATTTTATAGAATAATAGTTTGGCCATATTCCCAACTCAAACTTGTAAATGTCAACCATTCTTAAGTTGATTTCACCCATGATAAGTGCATATTTTGACATACTTTTATATTAAATTATTTATACTTTCCTTACTTTAGTCTTGTTAATATTATAATTTTGTTAATATTTTATGTTAGGAAATCAATGAATAAAAAGAGATCAAAAAGAGCCAAAATGAAACCACAGAAGACAACATGTTTCGTGAACAAGTTGGGAGATAATACTTCATTAGATTAAAGAAGCATCACAATTAGAAGAAAAGGACCATTCTTTCCTAAGTCCATCATATGTAGATCAGAATATATATAAGAAATCACTTGGACTTTGCAAGTGATTGTTGGGTTTGCATTAAATTCAAAACAAGCATGTTTCCAAACTTGTGCAGTTTTTGTATTTTGGGCATAACTCCATGTTTAAAAGACCTATGGACCTATATGTTACTTCATTTGAAATCCAAGAGATAGAATTATAACTTTGTTGTTGGAAGCTCAGCCCAATTCAGCTTTGATTAAAGTAGACAATTCGTCCAAATGTGTGTATTGAAAATGATCTATCTATGCTAACGTATTTTCTTAAATCAAACATAACTTTCTCCATAGTGGTTGGAATTAGGTGATTCATGGGAAAATACACAACTTTTATGTTGATCACTTTTTCAAAGTCAGCTGATTTCATGGAGAAAAATATGTGACCAAAGGATGAACCTCTAGATGGAGAAAGATGACTGGTTATAAAGGTGGATAATATCCAGGTGTGTTGTATTATTGTTTTAATTTTTGATTGAAACCCTCATTGTTTTGTGGTGATTCTTAATTTATGTATCACTAATGGAACAAAAAATACTTGGGTTCATCTAACTTATTGTACGATTTTACTACACCGACTGCTAACGTGAAACCTAGATTTGTTGTAGACAAAGGTGTGCATAAATACTTAAACCTATAAATAAATGTGGTGTTAAAACCTTCTTGCTTAGTGGCGATTTTTTATTTTTGTATCACCAATGGAACAATAAATATTTGAGTTCATTTAGCTTGATGTATGGTTCTACTACACTAACTGCTAACGTGAAATTTTGATTTGTTGTAGATAATGGTGTGCATAAATACTTGATCACATAACCAAGTATTGGTGTTAGGAGATAATTGACATATAGTAAGACAATATCATGATTACCTTAATGCATGAGCTATTTGATAATATCTTTCAATTGGAACCTTCATTATGTACGGATTCCAATAGTGGCATTAAAAGAGGTAAAAAGAATAAATAATCATTTCTCTATCCAAAACTCAAGAGCGGATCCCTAATCCTCAATATTTTTATTACTTTGATCTGTTAGTTATAGCATAATTTTTTTATATTCTAAACCACATAAAACATATCTATTAAGAAATATAATCCTAAAAACTTCAAACAACTTCCCTGTGGATCGACCTCGGACACTCAAGAAATTTATTACTTTACATAATCTACATTTGGGTTTGCAACTTTAAAGTTGTAGCAACTCATTTTCTACATATATTCATCTAGTATTAAAGTGAACTTGATTAAATTCCACGAACGCCTCTCATACTCTTGTGACTTAATCTTTAATCCACATAGGATTAGATTTAGTAACATAGTTCTTGATGTGTCAATAGCACTTTAGAAGTGTGATTATGTGCTATCTTTTCAACTCAGTGCATTAATGAGTAAAATAACCAATAATATAGTTACTATAGCACTTTTAACATTATACCACTTTACTTCATTCAATGGTTAGGTTTGTTCTTCTTAGATTCATGATAAGCTCATAATTTAACATGTTTACGACACTCTCAATAGCACAAATTATGATGTTTTATCATATAATTGATGGATTTGTGCACTTATCTGTTTGATAAATTTTGTGTAGGCACATAGTTTGAGGTTATTGATGAAAAAGGAGAAGGAAATGATAAAATTTTGAAAATATTAAAACAATGGGCAGAATGTGCAATGCCTAGGCAGTGCAGAAAACAAATTGGGTAGAATGTGCACCGCCTAGGCATTACCCTACAAAGCCTAGACACTGCTATGATAACATAAAAGATGCTGATGTTGTTCTTGTGCGATAAGTGGTGATCATTTATGAATTCTGGCATCTTTTGTGAGATATACACATTAGATACACCTATACATCACTACCCATATGATGCTCTTGATAGATACACTATACACACACAAACGCAATTCACACATATATTCAATTCACATATCATATCACACATTCAGCACACGCACACACACACACTCCACACCATAAATCACACACATACTTTCTCTCTACCCAAAACACATATTCTTCATATTTTCACATACTACACCAAGAATACACACTACCATCATCAAGGAATTGGGGACTCAAGACAAAAGGAAGAAGGAACTACTTTAGGCAAGGAGAATCTAAAGGTAGAAGTGAAGACTCACCAAAGAGATTATAGTTGTTACTTTAGTTTTCTCTTGATTTTGGTTTTGTTCTACGAATATTATGAAAACATGATGTTGAAAAACAAGTGTTGTTTACTCTATTTCATTATGAACTAAATCCTATTTTGCCAAGGCTTGGAAAGTCATTTTTATGAAGTTGTGAATTGCTAACTTGTATGTGATGTGGATGATAATTGATTTGTGATGAGCATGCACTATGTGTTTAATATTTTTTAAAATTTGGCCAGTTTTGAGTTGAGCCTTGTTATTGTGATTGAGGCTGGGAGATAGTGTCACAACAATGTTATTGTGATTGAGGCTGGGAGATAGTATCACAACAAGTGCTCGTGTAGTGTATGCCGTGAGCTAGGTCATAATAGGAATATAGGAGTTAGCACATACAGTAGTTATAGACTTGACTGTCGGAAGTTAGAGAAAATTATTGTAAATTTTGTGAATGCAAGTGCACGTTATTGTTAACAAGTAATAAAGTGATGAGTGAGTATCGTTCCCATGAGGAATGAGATTTACTAAGTACTGAAGTTATGTTAACTCTAATTTTTAATTGAATAAACGCAAGAAAGTATGTTGTAAACTAAACTAAACTAACAATTAAAAGCAATTGAAGATGAAATTTAATAACGTGAAGGCATATGGTTTATGTTTTTACCATAATTAGTCTAAATTGTATAATTTATCTCATCAATTTTAATTTATTTCCCAAGTGATAGTCGAGAATCCCTAAATTATCCATTAGCCTCTCCTGAGGTCTAACGAAAATATCATAAATTGCTAACCCACTATATTCTATAAGAATTACAATAATCAACAATTCATTAGGTTCTATGGATCTCAAACACGACTACACAAACTATGTAAATATATTTCTATCTCATATGCAATTTATGGTATTCATCACAATGAGCCAAACACATAATTCACCTCCCAGATCCTTTTGATTAACAAATCATCTAATTAGTGATCAAGTAATTAGAAGCATTATGAACAATCAAGAACACTCAACTCAAAAAATAAATTAAGAATTGAATTGATAAAAATATTCAAAACATCTTAAT
Source organism: Paulownia fortunei (assembly GCA_019321725.1). Classification (NCBI taxonomy): domain Eukaryota; kingdom Viridiplantae; phylum Streptophyta; class Magnoliopsida; order Lamiales; family Paulowniaceae; genus Paulownia; species Paulownia fortunei. Next base: position 54,872 of record JAGSPU010000207.1, on the reverse strand, counting down.
TAGATTACATCATAACCCTAGAAAAAGAAATTAGTTCATGGTGAAAATGAATGATAACTTAGCAATATTTATGAACATAATCAAAGAGAAAAAGAGAAAAATATAAATAGAATTTGGAAGAGGATGAGTTTCTTCCCTTGTACATGTCTTCTTCTCAATCTTGGAAGAATTCTCTTCTATTCTCCTTGTCTTCCTGTCTTCTTGTCTTTCTTTCCTCTTGTCTTTCTTCACCCTCTTGGAGGCCTTTGGAATCACTCAAATAAGATGGAGAATGCCTTAAAGAGGACAAAATTCCCATTTTGCTCTTTTTTTCTGCGTGGCAGCGCCTTATTAGAGTGGGATTTTTTTTTCTGTGCAGCGCCTAGGCGACCTACTATAAAAAATTATTTTTTTATAGAAAAATGTAAGAAGAATGTAATTTTTTGTACATCCAAGTCGACTTTCTTTCTTCATAGTCAAATCTGTAAAATAACATTAAAAACAATGATAAAATTCACAAGAAAACTAAAAAAATATCAAGTAAATGGTAATTAATTAATGGGTATAAAACACACTCATCAAAATACCCCCAAACTTAACCTTTTGCTAGTCCTCGAGCAAAAGAAAGAAAAATAAAATAAAATACCAAGTGATAATCGAACCTACGAACCAAATGGGCCTAAAAAATTATTGTGAGATTATAACTCAATAAAATATCAAAATTTCATCAAAATGTATTATTTCAACTCAACTGCCAAATTCACCAATCTCTAAATCCTTTAAGTCTGTGTGTGTCTAGTCTCTTACATCTAACTCTTCGCCACTCAGATTGATTTATGCAAACTCACAACTAAATTATTAATCTCTTATTTATGTAATTTAGAACTCTATAGTCTGGCTTTTTATATCACTCTCCACAAATGTAGACTGACACAATATCAAGGATCATTAAGATTTTAATAGCTTGTAACATGTGGCTAGGGTGATGGTAGGAGAAAAGACAATACAATAGCTCAAATCACTTATGGCACACACAATTATTCTACAACCTTATTGATGAGCACCACCACAACTTCATCTCACACCTTCAAGAACCTTTCATCTCTTGATTTGTCATAGGACTTTATTCATTTAACTCCTTTTTTTTCTTCACATTTTTTGGATGTGCTACACCCCAAACTCATTTGTTTTTATGAACAATGGGTGTTACACTCTTTCCTCATCTTTCTTTACAATTTTTTTCGAGAGTTTTGTACAAATCACAACTCTCTTTTGTATTTTTTTTAAACCACTTTCAATGCTCAAAATGATGTTACAAGAATAGGTATGAGCGTAAGAGAAAAAATTTATTGTAATATTTTTTTTCGACTGAGGTTAATTTATGGAGTGGTAAAGAAAATGGCTCTACAGGCTCAATGGGGAACACTAGGGATTATACATCATAAACAGGATGGCTTGAAAGGTTCAAGAATTCTATAAGATCGTTAAAAATATCAAGTTCACATAAACTTTTTCTAAGCAAGTAGAAAAATCAAATGTTCAAGTCTATGTGCTTAATATGTTTAAGAATTACAAGAAAGGTAAAAATGCCACAAGAGTCAAGCACATACATAAACATAACATTCATTAATTTCCAAAAGCTATAAACAAATAAGAGCAAATTCTCATCATTGGGCGTAGGTAGAGAAAAACTCCACCCTACTTAGAACTAACATTGTCCTCAATGTTAAGTAAAACAAGATAAAGCATAGAAGACTTCACTGAGTGAGGGTAGAGTCAGTTCTCATCAACTTCATCATCATTCTCTTCAAGAACATTGATGAATGTGCATTCATAAGTTGATGACATATCACTTCTTATTTATAAAATCCTCCCCCAAACTTGAGTTGAATCCTGAAATGAGAACCAAAAAAATAAAAGAATTCATCAAACTAAAAGGAAAAAATGAATATTAAACAACTAAATAAACCTACGTAATAAAAATAAAAGAAAATATAAAACACTTGGGTTGCTTCCAAGAAGCGCTTGATTTATAGTCTTCAGTTAGACTTTTTCTTTACTTAATCGAAGTCCAAAAATAAGTGTTCCTCATGCCATGCCTTTGTGTGCACCAAAAGTATAGGTGATCCCCAAAGATAAGCATAGTGAGCATGATCCGGCATGGTATTATAGGCCTTTTGTACATTGATGAGTACATACCCGATGACCAAAATAGTTTTTCTTGTGTGAAAGAGATGTCGCTATCCTTTTCAATATCAAGGATGATGAAATCTATTGGAATAATAAACTTGTCAACATCCTCAAGTACACCTTCATTTCCCACCATAGAATGCTTTAATGAGCAATCTGCCAACTGTAATGAAAAAATCCCTAGATTATTAGGCTTTTGATATAGCTCCATTTGCAAGATTGCATTGCACTCTTTAGTGAGTGAACTAGCCTCGTGATCCTCAAATTTATGTTTGTACGATGAGATGCCTGTATTATTCTCCACAACATTTGACAAAAGCTTGCTATTCTGTAGAAAATAAGGATAAGAAAATCTCAGTGATGGCTCTTGAGATGGGCTTACTTGAACATTTTCTCGATCTTTTCAATTCTCCACTAAAGGTATTTGTGTTGATGCCTCTTGTTCATCCTTGATGAGTTTTTCAACCAATAAGAGAGTTTTTAACTCTTCATTGCTTTTTAAAATAACATCATAATATTTTTCGCCCACTCCATTTGCCTTAGGTATGTAAGGCAATTTGTCTTGTTGTCTTTTTGGAAACATATTATCAAACTCACTAATTTGAATCTCCAAGTTTTGAAATTGTGATGATAGATTTTGGAAATTAGTTATAGCTTCCAACATGAATTGGCTTTAAGTGTTTGCTAATTGAGATATCACTTCTTCAAGATTCAACTTCTTCTCTTGTGATGGATTACTAGGTTCAATGTGCAACATTAATTAGTTGGTAGTACTTTCCAGTTGAGCTAATGTTTCTTAAAGGCTTAGCTTTTTCTCTAATGGTGGGTAACTAGGTTCATGCCATATCATATTCTGATCACTTCTCCTTGAAGCATTCAAATGATTTGGCCATCCAAGATTATACGTGTTGAAGAAAAGACAATTTTGCAGTTGATTGGAATTCCATTCATATTCAGCATGCTCGACATATGATGGTGCAAATTGATTGTTGTCTTGGTAATCTGTTCTTGTATGGAAACCGCCATATGGATCACGTACCTTAAATGATGTATGAATAACATTTGCTGCAAACTTCTCCAATTGTTTGAAAAGGGCTTATACTTGGGCAATCAACGTATTAATGGCATCTACTTGATTAATTCCAATGGCCTGAGTTGAAGCATGATTTATCAAGTCATATTCAGTTGGCCAATAATATGCATTATATATTATCTCACATACCATGTTTTACTCATCTCACACACACAAGAAAACATGTGAGATAATAAAACAAGAACACACTCAAATAATAAAAATACAAGAAAAATTCAAATAAAAATTAGAGTTACTTATATCAATATTAACAAAATAAAATAGTCCTCGATAACAGTGCTAAAAACTTATTGTAAATTTTGTGAACACAAGTGCAAATTATCATTAATAAGTAATAAAGTGATGAGTGAATATTGTTCCCACGAAGACTGAGATTTACTAAGTACCAAAATTTTGTTAACTCTGATTTTTATTTAAATAAATGCAATAAAGTGTTGACGATTGTAAACTAAACCCAACTAAACTAAACTAATAATTAAAAGCAATTAAGGATGAAATTTAATAACATGAAGGCCTAGGATTTATGATTTCACCATGATTAGACCGAATTGAATAATTTATCTCATCAATTTTAATTTATTTCCCAAGTGATAGTCGAGAATCCCTAAATTATCCACTAGCTTCTTTCGAAGTTTGACGAAAATATCATCAATTGTTAATCTACTATATTCTATGAGAATTACAATAATCAATAGTTCATTAGGTTTTATGGATCTCAGACATGACTACGCAAACCATGTAAGTATATTTCTATCTCACTTGCAACTTATTGTATTTGTAACACCCCTTAACCTAACTACAGAACCTAAATATACTGATATAGTTAAGTCAAGAAATATTAACTTTTCATCAATACTGGAGTTATGGTTTTAATAAAAGTTCCCCTTTTTGGCTATAAGAGAAAGAACTTGAATTCATTTGTTGTTTCATTTCATTTTAACCACACCATATAAATAACTCAAAACTGAGTATATCTGTTTACAAAATCATAACAGAGCGGCTTATTTAAAAATAAAATAGAGTTTTCCTAATAGGCTACAAAACAGCACAAAGCATGGCATATGAACAAACCTCTATCCGGCCACTTTAGAGAGTCAGTCAACCTCTAAATCTGTACATTTCCACCTGCATCACATGAATCTAATGAGCTAAAAGCTCAGTAAGGTGAAACTGATGCAATAACAAATAGTTTATATGCACATCTTATAAATCATTAAATGCATTATTCAATTTAATAACTTTCCTTCATAAATTATTCTTTAAGGCCTTTGAAGTGTGATACCTAACTAATAGTGATAGACCGTGGTTTTCGACACCTGTTCATAATAATTGGCCAATAAGAGAAATAATATGGGGTTTCTATACTTGGTCATTCAACCTTAGGTATTAGCCATATTCTGTCATATTCATTGTGGCTTTTTTATACCGATTTTTCAACCTCAAGTATTTTCTACTATTTGTTGGGTCCGCCGGTCCCTTTCACATCCCATGTCTACCCGACAATCAATCAAGTACCATACTTCTTTTTCAAAAAATTTCATTATATTCTTAATAGTATCATGCTTCATGAACCATAAATGCATCAAACATTACATCATTTGACAAATAATGACAATCACATTAAAACATGAACAATATTATATGATTCTTGTGATACAACAAATGAAAGTTTCAACTTACCTCAAGTCCACTTTATGCTAAGTGAAAATGCTAATCTCTTTGGAAGATGAGATGTGTTAAAGGCCTAACAAAATCAAATCTGTACCTTTCAATATTCTTTTAATAAATCACATAATTTATTCTAATTAAAATCATATACACTTTTCAATCATTTGTAACTAATTTTATATCAATTACATGACCTCAAAAACAATGCATACTCCATATTTTACTACTAATTCAAGACATTAAACATTAGGCCAGCCCCTAAAACATGCACACAATCCAAATTAACATGACGTAAACTCGGTTTTAACTTAAATTAATTGTAACCTTCAATTAAATAAACTAATTGCTATTGTTCACAATCATTTATATGCATTTATAATTACAATATAAACATTACAAGATCAATAGAAATAAATAAATTAGACATATTTCATAAGGCTATCATTTTTTGCTAAAAATTAACTTAACTAACTTGGTTTTGGCTTCAAGTGGAACCCACTTAAGTTTTCAATTATACAAAAAGATACTAAAATATGTGTTCTATGGATTCCTATGGATTGAATTCAAGTTTTGTGAGTATGAGAGTGTAGAAATTTGGGAGAAACTTGGAGAAGAAGGGCTGGTCTTTTTTAAGGAGCTTCCACTAAAAAATATGGTTAAAATGACTTATTTGATATTTCAAAGAGAGGTAAGTGGAGGGTGATGATTAGTTGCATCATGCTTGGTGTCTTCTTATGCCAAAATTCACATTTATGGGCTAGGGAGATGACAAAAATTGATACTTTGGTGTTATAATCAAGTGTAATATGGTTTAGAATGATTTCATGCAACCTAGTCAACCTACAAATCAAATTGCACCATTTCGCATATTTTTAGTTCTTAGCCAAATGAGACATATTTGAAGTAAATATTTAAGTAAACAATTACTTTAGCATATAAATAGTATGGAGTAATACAAATAATTCATTTCATGCGCCATTCAACATATCAATCTTTCTTAACCGAGATACCAAACTTTTCACTGCAAAAAGGCACTTAAGGAATATCTTAAGTCAAGAAACAAAAGTTTAATCTCATATTTCATATATTAGTGCATGTTAAAGCTTGATTGGAGCATATAGTAACAATTATTCATGTTCGTGCAATCATGCTATTTGTATGCCATAATCCGATAATGCGTAGGGATTAGATGCATATTCATGCAAGATGCTTATTATTGGCTATGTAGGAGAGAATCAGGCATTACAATATTTTTCACAATGAACTAAACACATAATTCACCTCCCGAATCCTTTTGATTAAGAAATCATTTAATTAGTGATCAAGTAATTAGAAGCATTATGAATAATGATGAACACTTAACTCGAAAAATAACTCAAGAATTGAATTGATAAAAATATTTAAAACATCCTAATAAGATTACATCACAACCCTAGAAAAAGAAATTAGTTCATAGTAAAAATGAATGATAACTTAACAATATTCATGAACATAATTAAAGAGAGAAAGATAAAACTATAAATAAATCTTGGAAGAGGATGGGTTTTTTCCCTTGTAGGTGTCTTCTTCTTCAATCTTGGAAAAAATTTCTTCTCTTCTTCTTGTCTTCTTGTCTTCTTCTCTTTCTTTCCTCTTGTCTTTATTCACCCTCTTGGAGGCTTTTTGAATCACTCAAATAATATAGAGAATGCCCTAAAGAGGGCAAGATTCCCATTTTGCCCTTTTTTTTGCTTGATAGTGCCTAGGCGTTGCCCTTATTAAAGTGGGATTTTTTTGCTGTAGCACCTCATTTCTAGTACCTAGGCACTGCACCTACTAGAAAAAAATATTTTTGTTATAGAAAAATATAAGATGAATGTAGATTTTTGTACAATCAAGTCGATTTTTTTTTCATATTCAAATGTGCAAAATAACATTCAAAATAATGATAAAATTCACAAGAAATCTTGAAAACTATCAAAAATATCAAGTAAATAGGAATCAATTAATTGGTATAAAAACACACATCAAAAATCATGAAGCATAATGCATTGTTAACACACTCATCATCAATTAACTTGTATTGAAATATACCGATTATTTTCTAGTAATAGGTGTGATGCTTCTTGGAAAAGAGTATCATGTAAAAATGAAATTCTTGCTGTCACACAATTTAATGTCGATCGTAACCACTAACTTATAAGAATTCACAATGCAATAGAACAACCATCCATCACCTTGGCACTTCTCAACCTAAGTTTTAATCCCTTATTTTCCTTGATTATTTTGTTGCTTGTTAATTGCTTAGTTTTAAGTTTTCCAATCAATCAACTAAACATTTCGATAAGACAAATATAGTTGAATGATCTGTATTTCAATAGTTTCTCATATACTCCTTAGGGATAGGATATCTGTATGTTCATATTATTACTTGTTGGCTCGTGTACTTGCAGAATTAGATTACATTCAGTTACAAGCCACATCAAGTTTGTCGGGGAGTGTGTTTTTGTAAAATTGAAATTGATTTATCTAGCTGTAGTTTGGTTATTTTACTTGCTTTATTTTTGGTTTTTTCTTTCTTTTTTTTTTATTTTGTTCTAGTCTATTTTGGTTTGTTTATTTTTATCTGTAGGAGACATCTCATAGCAAGCACTCAAAGCTAATCCATAAGGGAAACTAAAACTAGTTATCCATCACTAGAAAAGGAGCTGAATCTTTATGAAACACTGACTCAATTCATGATGAACACTGAGGCTAGCTTCCAAGTTTCATCAACAACACTTTAGAGAATGTAAATCCAACTTAGTGATCTGGCCAATGCACTTTCTGATGGACAACTAGAATTTGCCTTACTCACTTGAGGTAAATAAAGTAGGGGGAAGATTTGAAGATGCTATATAACATGCTAATGTTTTTATTTGACATGTGATGAAAAGTTAGAATCTCCCTAGAGAGTTGATGAATTAGGCAAGAGTGGACAAAAGAAAACAACACAAATGCCTATTGTGGAAAAGGAAGAAGGCCAAGTTTTAATTCAATCAATCCCTTCCCAGCACCATCACCTGAAACTCCTAAAGAAAAACAAGGTGGTGTCAAGTTCTATGGTGGATAGAGGACATCATCCCACATAAACAACAATTTGAGGAGTGCGAGACTATTGAAAAGTACAATGTCATTTTACAAGAGAAGCCACCTTAAGTGCTTGTATTTCAAGGAGTTTTATTATCCCTTATTCAATTGGAGACTATACAAGTGAAATAACATAATGTGATCTAGATGCACGCATTAATCCAATGTCATTGTCAAATTTTAGGAAGCATGTAATACCCAATCCTCACACTACTCACTTGACCAATATAATTCATGCATTACATGCTATTTATATGCTAATTTACATTAACATTTATATGGCATCTTATATAGCATTCTTAATCGTCAGACCTCCAATGCTATCATATGATATTAGTGGTCGAGATCTTATAATCTAATTAAGTAATTCTACATATAGATAAGAAAAAGAATAGATTGGTTAATATATTGGATATTCATAGTTTATATATTATAATTTTAGAAGTGTTAAAGGTGTTACTAGTAAGCTTTTATGATTCGATTCAATTAGATCAATGTGTTTAAAAGTATACATCTATAAATTAACATACTTAGGATATTGGATATGATATAATATGATTTAAGTGTCATATTACAAGTTCCATATGTGCATATAATTTTAAAAATGCAAACTAGACAATCATTTAAGAATCGAATGTCAATTGGTTTAAAGATCAAATGAATGGTTAAGAAATTAGGGTATAATTTATTATCCGATCATATGAAAATTAAAATAGGTTGTAAATAGATAAATAAATATTGAGAAACACTAGATTAGAGCTATATAAGGTGTGTATAATATCAGCTGTGAACCATCACTTAACACCTCAAGCTTTGCCAGCTCAAGCTACCACCTCAAGCTTTCTTCATTTCTAAGCATTGAGCCATGACCAAAAACTATTTTTTGGGCTATTTCTCCTTCCAAACCTCCATATTGAATTTTAGAAGTTTCTCTCAAGTGATTCCCAGAAAATAAAAAAAGTGAAGGAAGCAAAAAGAAGTAAGGAGGAGCAAGTAGAAGCTTAAAATTATGCATAGGTAAGCTTAACTCTGGATTATTTAATTGGACTTAATTTGATTAGGAAGTCCAATTGGAGTAAATTATAATTAATCAATTGAATTGATTAATTTTAAATTAAATCAATTGGATTAATTTGTTGATTGTTAAGTCCAAGTCAAAAAATAATCTGGATCACTTAAGAAGCATACTAGAATATAAAGAGAATAAATTAAATAAATATGATTTATTTAATTAACATATTTATAAATAAATAAATAAAATGATCAATTTTATAGGATAAAAATTGGCTACTAGGATTTATTTTATATAAATATATTTAAGGTATATATTTGATACATATCCATCTTGATATTATTAAGAATGTATGTAGATAATTTTGATGACTAACGTAGTCTCAAACAAGTCAACATACATTGGAGAGAGAAAAAGAGAAGAGTTGTTGGAAGATTTAGAATCCTTCCAAGATCAAATTTTGAAGTAGTTCAAAATTAACAAACTCTCCAAGAGTTGGAGTAGGAAAAACTTTTCAACCCCTATATATAGGGATGGACAAAAATTACATGTATTAATTTAGCAAAAATTATTTTGTTAAGTCTTCTTTTTCTCTCAAAGAAAAGAAAGAAAAGAAAGAAAAAAAGTATTTTCTTGAAATCTTGATTTTCTTGTTCTTTAAAAGAAAACTAGTTTCTTGATATTCTTTTGATATCCAAGTTTCAAGAACTTAAAGAAGCAATCTTTATTATTTTTGAAATTTTGTTCTTGATCCATCAATTAGATCAAAAGGTAAAATTTTCTCTGGATGTAGATTAGTAAATGATTAAAATGATAATAGCAAATCCTTTTAATTGGTGTTATTTTTCATATTGTGGACTTGATAGAGGGAAAACACTTGGATTCCTACGAGTTTTGAGAGTTTTGATAAGTAATTGATTGTTTCATTTCTTACAACAATCGGAGTGCATGAAAGATATAGTTCAAATTATTATATTTTTTATATATATATATATTTGAATAAGCACAATCGTTAATCGAGGGGATAAATTTATTTGTTCAATTTATGTTTTTATAAAAAAAATTAATTTTCTACTGTGAATGCCCCTACGATTATAGCAAATCCAACAAAATATACAAATGAGTGTTACTAGGCTATTCTTCTACAAGCAAGACGTACAAAATGTTTCAACAAAATAACATTGCTAGTATAAGAATTAGTCTATGTTGTCTTTGATGAAAAAGACAAGTGATAAAGTGCTCCACCAAACACCGGACTAAGGCCAAACAATGAAGATATTCAAAAGCTGGACAACCTAAAGTTGATTGAAGATATCATTGTCAACATCAACAAAGATTTATATAAGACAGTAAAGAAGGCGATCCATATTAAGATGCAGCAAATTGAGCATATCAAGAAGATCAAAGAACAGTCAAGTCAATAGAATTATAATCAACTAAATTGTAGCAAGACTTGAGATGGCTCAGAGATCACCCATCTAATTTGGTGATTAGTTCACCCACTGTAGGAGTTGAAAGTAGATTAGTAATGCAAATAAAGTAATGTTTTCTACTTTTGTCTCATAGATCGGACCAAAAATGTAGAAAAAGCTCTATTAACCCAAGTTGGGTAGAAGCCATGCTAGAAGAGCTTAACCAGCTTGGAAGAAATGGAGTTTGGACATTCCCAAGGTTAAATCATCAAGGAGTAATTGGCACCAAATATATCTTCCAAAATAAATGGACGAGCAAGGCGTAGTTACATAGAACAAGACAAGACTGGAAGTAGAAGTCTATTCACAGGAAGAGGGCATAGATTTTGATGAACATTTGTGCTAGTAGCTAGGCTAAAGGCAATTCATATCTTTCTAGCCTATGCAGACTATAAAGACTTTACAGTCCACCAGATGGACGTAAAAAGTGCATTCCTAAATGGGAAATTGTAAAATGAGGTATACATGGAACAATCTCTTGGGTTATTCCATAACTTGCTGTCAGAGTATAATTATAGATTGATAAGTGCATATTTCTATATATTTTTATATCAATACCTTTACATTTTTCTTGCTTTGTTATTTTTTTAATAATATATTTTTATTAATGTTTTGTTTTTTATTGGAATTTGAGAATCATTGGATTAAAAGAGATAAAAAATAGTCAAAATAAAACCAAAAAAGACTACACATTTTGTGAGCAAATTGGGAGATAATATTTCTTTAGATTAAAGAAGCATCACAATTAAAAAAAAGAGCCATATTCTCCTAAGTCCATCATGTGTATATTAAAATATATACAAGAAATTATTTAGACTTTGTAAGTGATTGTTGGGTTTGCTTTAAATTCAAATCAACATGCTTTCAGACTTGTGCAGTTTTCGTATTTTGAGCGCAACTTCATGCTCAAAAGCCCTATAGGACTTGAATCTTACTTTATTTGTAAGCCAAGAAATAGAATATTACTTTATCATTGAAAGCTCAGCCTAATTCAGCCTTGATAAAAGCAAAAAATACATCTAAGTATGTGTATTGAATGGGATCTATCTATGTTGATATATCTCTTTAAATCTAGCATAACTTTCTCCCTAGTAGTTGAAATTAGGTGATTCATGTTGACCACGTTTCCAAAATCAGCTGATTTCATAGAAAAAAATGTGTGGCACAATTCAATCTAAGAAGGACATGTGAATTTAGAACACATTTGAAGTAAATTTGGAGGGCATTTTGAGTGAATTTGTAGATGTCAATTTAAGCGCTCTTCTACTATAAATAGGGGCTCTTAGATGTCATTTGAGAAATACAAAAAACCTTAGAGGTGGGGGAAAGAAAGTCTTATTGTTGTTTTTATTTAGGCTAAGTTTTCTAATAATAATAGAAATGTCTTCTCTAGTTTCTCTTCTATTTTTAGTCTTTTCTACTTTTATTATATTTTCCTAAATTTTATTTAGATGAGGAGAAAAGGTGAACCTCTTGATGGAGGTATATAATGTTTAAGTGTATTGTATCATTGTTTTAATTTTTTATTAAAATCCTCTTTGTTTAGTGGCAATTCTTAATTTATGTATTACTGATGGCACGACAAATGCTTAGGTTCATTTAGCTAAATATCTAGTTCTACTATACCGACTGCTAATGTGAAACCTTGATTTGTTTTAAACAAATATGTGCATAAATACTTAATTCTATAAATAAGTGTTGGCATTAAAATTCTCCTTGGTTAGTGGTGATTTTTGATTTATGTATTACTAATGGCACAACAAATGCTTGGGTTCATTTAGCTAAATGTCTAGTTCTACTATACCGATTGCTAACGTGAAACCTTGATTTATTATAGACAAAGGTGTGTATAAATACTTGATCCCATAAACAAGTGTTGGCGTTAAGAAATAATTATAAAAAATAAGATAATATCTTGATTATATTAATGCATGAGCTATTTGATATTATCTTTTTTTTGGAAACTTCATTGTGTATGAATTTTAATAGTGACATTTTAAAGAGGTAAAAGGAATAAATAAATAATCGATCCTCAATTAAAAACTCAAGAGCAGATCCCTAATTCTCAATACTTTTACTACTTTGATTTCTTAGTTATAGCATAAATTTTTCTTTATAATCTGAACCACATAAAGCCCATCCTTTAAGAAATATAATCTTAAAAACTTCAAACAACTTTCCTATGAATCGATCTCAAACTCAAGAGAAATTTATTACTTACACAACCTATACTTGGCTTTGCAACCTTAAAGTTATAGCATAGATTAGACAAAGAACTCTATAGGTTGAAGTAGGCACCACAAGCCAAGTATGACACACTCACTCATTTCTTAATTCAGAAAGGGTTCGCCAAGGTAATTTGGACACTACCTTATTTAAATTACAGCATGAGTCAGATATTTTGCTTGTTCATATCTATGTCGATGATATTATTTTTAGATATACTAACAAAGAGTTGTGCGAGAGATTTTCTAAGCTGACACAGACTAAGTTTGAAATGAGTATGATGAGTGAGCTAAACTACTTTCTCATATTGCAAGTCAAGCAGCCGAGTGATGGTATCTTTATCAACTAAGCCAAGTACAATAGGGACATGTTGAAAAAGTTTGGTGTGGAAAACTGCACTCAGTGAACATTTCTATGGGAATATCAACTAAGCTAGACAAAGATGAAAATGGCAAAGAAGTGGATGTAGCCATGTACAGAGGTTTGATCAGCTCATTATTCTACTTAACCACTAGTGGACCTGATATAATATTTGTTGTGGGTATATGTGCTCACTTTCAGTCTGTTCCTAAAGAGTCACACTATAACACTACAAAGAGGATCCTAAAGTGCTTAAAGAAAACATTCATTGCGGGACTTTAGTACCTTAAGGACTCTACTTTTGATCTTATTGGATATTCATATGCAGATTATGCAGGTTGTAAGATTGGCAAAAAAAGCACTAGTGGAACTTGTCAACTACTAGGTAGTCAACTGGTGTCATGGTTCAGCAAGAAGCAGACATCTATAGCTATATCAACAGCCGAGGTTGAGTACCATACCGAAAGTTACTGTGCTCATATCTTTTAGATACTACAACTTAGAGACTGTAGAGTGGACACTAAGCTAACATCAATTTTCTATGATAATGCAAGTGTTATCGCAATAACTCACAACCCTATGCTTCAATTGAGGAATAAGTACATTGACATCAGACATCATTTCATCAAAGACTATGTGGAAAAAAAGAACATATCCATTGACCACTTCATACTGAAAATCAGATAGTTGATAGCTTAACAAAAACCCTCTATGAAATTAGGTTTATCTTATTACTAAGCGAATTGGGCATGCTTGATTTAAATGCTTAATTCTTATGGGCATGCAATTTAGGGAGAACTTACTAGTTAGCTTAAGACTCTAGTGATATTTCTAATGGGTCATCATTATTTTGGTCTATGTTTTCTAACAGCAAAGTTAAATCATTTTAGACAAGTCATTTTTATCAAGATAGTTTTTTAAACTCTTTGAAATATCAGCCTTATAACTTTTCATGTACTAAAAGTGAGTGGCTTACTCTTTTAGTGCCTTATTTACTTAAGCCCACTAAATACTAATAGTTTTTATCCGAAATGTCATAATTTTTAACCATCAGTAAGTTTTAGTATAATTATTAAAAATGGTCAATATTCTTATCAGATCTAAGACATCTTATCTTTTAAAAATAAATCATCTTACCCATATTTCATTAGGAGATGAAACAATATGCATCATTTCACGAATATAAAGTAAAAGGCTTAGAGTACTACTTTTCTGCATATCTCAAAACTCTACAAAGTCTCTCTCTATTCCTCTGAAATATCTTTTCCAATCTATCTTCCCTCAACCTGATGAAATATCTTGTACAAGATTTGCAATTTCATTACTTATATAGTTTCTCCAATCAAGTGTTCTCAGTAAAGAAACACTCTTGCTACTAATAATCTTGTCTTTCGATATGTTTTTTCAGTTCTCAAAACTTTAAGCATAGCTCACATATCTATGAAGCAATCGTCATAGAATATTGTTGTAGAAAATTACATGGCATTTCACCAAAGAATCAAAATCCCTTAAGTCACAAGATTAGAGTAATGGTCACAGAATATTGCTGCAAAACTTGAAATCAAAATCCTTATGAATAAGGTACCCTCATAGGAAAAAAGATCAAGCGCTGCTAAGTATTGTTGAATCCTCTTAGAATGAAAAATTCCCACATAACATTCAGGGTCATCTACATGAAGATCGATAAGTGGAGTTGATCCATCTACTGCAAGCAAATCTAGAGTGATCTAGTGTGCAAATTTCCCACATAACATGAAAATTTGTCACTTACAACTTATTATATGGTGAGCATAAAGAAACTCTAAAGAGACTTGATCAATCCCTTTAAGTTCCAGTATTGTCAAATCAAGGGCAGTATGCAATAGAAAATCATAATATCCTTCTTTAGGTTATTTTAGGAGCAAAAAGTTGATGCTCTAAAGCTGGATGAAGTGCCAATGAAGTTGAGCTTCACAAGGGGAATAACACAAACTCCTTATAGACGAAGAAAACATTTCAAGTTTAGAAGAATGTAGACCTCTCCTTGAATTTTAGCATACCATTAGCAATCGTCTAACACTCTTCCTCTGGTAGCTTATGAATTGCTAGAAGGTAATCAACACTGCATTAGCCTTTCAGTTTCTAAAGATCTCAAAAATGGGGAAAAATAGTAGAGAACAACAAAAGAGTGAAACTTCTAAAGGGAAAAGGGTTCAGACCTCCTCAAAAAGTTGTTGCAGAAGATTTCAGCAATAGCCGACTAAAGACAAAAGCAAAGATAAATTTAGAGTAGCACAATAGACTAAAATAGTAGAAGCTTATTATTTTGATTGTAAAATGTTGATCTTGTAATTTTCATGTTTGAATAAAATGAACATTTATTATCATGAAATAAAATATTTTGTTGTTCTCAAGAGTTTTGTCATCACCAAAAATGAGGAAATTGCTAAGTATAACTTGTGTATATTTTGATGTTGAATAGGTTAGTTTAGGTTAGACCCTGTAAAACTCTTGAAGTTTTTGTGTTTTGGTAGGTCCTGTATAAAGGCTACTACTCTACTAGGTAGTCTTATTGAAGATTTAGCCTGAAAACAAAAAAGATAAAGTAAGAGTTGATGATGAGAGAAATGATGAAGATTTTGAGACCAAGATAGCAAAGTCTGAGATCATAGGCGAAGACTTAGTAGGGCTAAGGGTTTTAGTAGAGTGAGGACAGAGGCCATCACGTGATGACTTAAAGGATCAACAAAGTTAGCCGAGTGAATAAGCTGATAAGGAAGTAACAAGATTATGAGAAGCAGGCAAAGCCAAGACCAGAACAGTGCACTTAGCGGGGCTAAAGGGTTACAGTAGAGTGAGAACAAACGTACCTTCAACAGATCAAGTTATAATCGTCAACCTTATACTGATAAATGCTATAGTCCATAATAAGGGATATAAATGGGCAACATGCCAGATAGTACATGATAGGACAATAGACTGTAAATACTGTAAGAGTGCAACTATATAGCAATATGATAACATAGTTGCACAAACAAAAAAAGAGGAAAGCATGTGCAATAGGTAGAAAAAGAGACTCATAAAAGGAGAAAATGAGAAAAAAACACAAGGAAGACGCATGATATACGATCTTTACTAAAAACATCCAATGTTGATAGCGAGTCAAAGCTCTCAGAAATTGCCTAGTAAGTAATAAAAGTCTAAAAAAAACACTTAATAGTTCTTTATACACAAAATCTTTTAATGAGTAATGCACTTATCACTTTGAAACAAGAAGAGCTATTGGGGCAGACTCGAACCTGTGTGGGATGAGTTCAAAATTTAACTTGTGTGGGAAGATTTCTAAATCGAACCTGTGTGTAAGATTCATCAATCGAAGCTATGTGGGAAGACTGGGTCGGACCTATATAGGAAGAGTTGTAGTGTTTCAAGAATGAGAGGCTAAAAAGAAACCATTTTGCCTAGTTTGGGGAACTAAGTTGTATTAAAACTAACTTGGTTATAAGTTAATTTATTCTGGTGGGTTCCTCTAGGTGATAGGAGATGCGTGGATTAAAAAGAATACCCCACTTTTGAACCACTATAAAATTATTGTGTCAATTACTTCTTATTTTTTACTTTTATGTAGTTACTCTTTACTTTGCTTAACTTTGTTAACTGCACAACATACAAAATAAGTGCCTTATATTTTTAAGAGTTATAATTACTTCTACTATGCTACTCACTAGTTCATCCATTTAACTTATAGTGTCTCTAGCAGAATGAAGCAATTCCAGTATTCAATTGAGTAAACATTTTATTAATTAATCAGGCAACTAAGCTTTGAAAAAGCAACGTACAAGTTCTATTTATGTTTCATTTTTCAAAGGGTTAAAAAGTTTGAAAGGTCTCTATTCACCCATCTGTCTAGACCTTTTCATACCACTTGCGACTAACACGTTCTACTATAGGGCGGTTAGGATTAGTCAAAACGATGCTTGACTTTATACCTCTACCTATTTTATAAGTTTTTTAACTTTGTCTTAAAACTATCACGAGCTAAATACATAGGTTGCACTCATAATTTTTGGGGGGCTCAATTGAGATGCAACAGAAGATTCATTATTGTATATGGAAAATGATAACAAGTAAAACATATTGGATAGATTTCACGATGAATAAATATTGTGGTGGCAATTCATAACAAGTAAAACATACTGGACAGATTCATTATCACACAAATTATGGTGGCAATTCATAACAAGTAAAACATACTGGTCAGATTTCATGATGAATAAATATTGTGCTATAACTAGTATGTGTATTACTAAAGTCACGAATAATCATTAATTAGTGTGTAAATAATGTAAATAATGTGCAAAGCTAGAGAAGAATGCAACATGAATATTTTCTTAAGCTTGGGGAATGGATCAATCTCTTTTTAGTATGGCTTTTGGCTAGATAATAGGCCTCTCTATGATGAGCCTACGCTGATTCAATGCCTAAATACTTCGATTAAGGATTTTTAGAGGGCGAGAGAGTGGAATAAGGAGCGATTGTTAGAGACTCTACCGAAATTTCTTATTAATAGAAATTTTCAAGTGCCTTTGGCAGAAGCGCAAAGATAAACCTTGATGGAAATTAATGTAAAATGGCTAATTCCCCATGAAATTGGCATGGGGAAACATTAGACACTCTAATACTTCCCAACATCTAATATGATCTATTTGGAGTAGTGCACTCACTCTTTCTATGTGTATTTTCTTGTGGAGGCCATTGCATGACATGGTTCTGGTTGATGGCAGGATAAAAAAGAAGGGCTTGGAGGTGGTTTCCAAGTGCTAATATTACATTAATTTGAATCTGCACAGCACGTATTTCTTCACAACTCACTAATTCAACAAGTTTGGCATTATTTTAGAAATCTTTTCAATGTTCCAATATCACACACGAATAACATTACTCAATTCATACAGTATTGGCAATTATCAATAGCATATGGATCATCTATACAAGCCAGAATTGTTGCTCTCTTGTTGATTTTTGGTTTACATATAGAGAGAGAAACTATTTCAAAACTAATCATAATCATCTCTGACATTTATCTTAGATTAATAAAATCTTACCATAAGAACACTAATTCTGGAGAGGGGAATCTACAATTACTCTGAGGTGTAGATTTTTTAAAAGAAGACAGACTTTGTAACACCCCCCAAATACTGAATATAGATATTGGTATAATAATAATTTTGACAAGGTAGCACATATGTGTGCATGTGTATATATATATATATATTTACTTTTGTCAAATGTAGCACTTTGATAAACAATAAAGTATTTTCACACATATAACCCTTTATATAGAAAAATTACCATTTATATAAAAACACAACACCCATCACAGTCATGCTATTCTCAGCCTGGTTTACTATCAAATTTCAAGAGTTATATAGGACACGACATCCCAAAGTTATAATATGAGAGACTCAAAAATAAAAATAATAGCTTTTACTTTCTGAAAAAGTAAGGACATTTTGCATCTTGTAGCACTTTATATATAGTCAACAATTTAAATAATAATAATGAATGTAAAAATTAGAATATGCCCGCAACACAACCACTTTCAAAACTCCATTGTAAATGAGTTTGGATTTTGTGATGATTTTGATAGACCTTTTTATCGTTCAAATAACTATCTATCTATATACAGTATTACAGGATGTTAACGAATTTTACTTTATCAGTATTATGTCAAACTACTAGCTAGAAAAAAAAAGTTATACACACGCATACATGAACAAATTATGTTGCACAGGTTGTTTATATATATATATATGTGTATACATATTTTGGGGAGGTTGTGACAGAGTGGTATCAGAGTCAGGTTTGTGGTTCTGTAGACTGTCCATGTACATGATCTTTGAAACTGGTGGAGCACAATCATGCTAGTAATTTTTATTTGTTGTATAATTCATTTTGTATTTCATGAATAATATTGCCCATGTATTTTAAAATTTTGTATAAAATAATGTTGAGGTTGACTCATCAGTAATAACAAGTATAAAATTTATGTTTGATATTCTATTTTTGGAGCTACATATTCTCTATTATCTACTAAGTATGTAATAAGACTGAATAGGGTACTTGTTATATATATATATATATATATGAGGTCAGTTTCAATATTTTAATTCCTTTTGGAGGTTCAAGATCAACTAATTAGATTTTAAGAGCTCTAGGTTAATTTCATTATATTGGCCAAGATTATGATATAACCTTTTGTGTTAATTGATTTATTGAGAATTATAATTGTGGATTCAGGATTATTAAGACTTTTAAATTTTAGGTGATGAAAATTTAAAAATTTTATGGAGGCCATGGTAGGAAAATATTTACTATTTGCAGAAAATAAGGAAGATTGTCAAATTATAATTTTTTACAATTACCGTGAAAGAGAGTTGTAAGAAAGAGTTATTATCGATCTTTGGGTTGTGTTAGAATTTTTAGAAATGACCAAGTTTACAAAAAAAAAATGATTTGTGTGATCTCAAATATCTTGATATATATTGAAAAGAAGTTTTTGGGTATGCTATTGACTAACCAACTAATTTTATCCTATATATAGTTGTAAGAACAAATCAAATCTCTCTTTTAATTTATCATATACACCTATTGGAATTCTATGAACCTTAAGTGATATTGTTATAATATTGGGCAAGGCATTAAGGTCTAGTGCTTCTCCTACACAAACTCCACTTCATATCACCTAGAAAAAAAAATATGAATCTTGAGGATATATATTATTTATTGTAATTAAATTGAGTAATAATTTGTAATAAGTAGAGATTTTCATATTAAGGTTTATTTGATGAGTTAAGAGGAGCTGTTGTGATCTTGAGGATTGATTTTAAGTTTGAGTTCATTATGAATTTCTTATTGTGCCATTGGGTTGACTAATGCCTTAATTATTTTGATATACATGATGAATAATGTGTTTGATAATTCTATATGGGTATATTTGAGGTGATATTCATTGATGATATCTTAGTGTTCAATGAGGAAAAATATAGTTGGCATTTCAATATGATCTTAGAAACTCTAAGGAAGTAGAAAATTATTTGTTCAATTTAGTAAATGCGATCTTTTAGTTCTGTAATATAATATTTATTTTTTAGGCTAGTAATTTTCTCAAGAAGGTGTCCTTTTCAAACTTCGAGGTTGTACTAAAATAGGAAAGATCAATAAATATGATAGAAATAAGAAAATTTTCTAGGTTAGTGATATTATTATTCCTCTGTAGTTGTTATCGCTTTATTTCATCATACATGTAGGTATATGAAATTTGAATGATTCGCTAAGTGAGAAGAAATCTCTAATTACTTAAAAGAGAATTGATTTTAGCTTCGATGGTGACTCCAACTTTAGATATAAGTAATTTATTGTGTATAGTGGTGTATCTCATTGTGTTTTTGTATATGTTTGATGCAATATAGAAAAGTTACTTAACACTCTTCGAGTTAATTAGATTATTTATATAATTCTACATATGACATTACAAAACCAAAGTACTTAAAATATCTATATACTCAAAAGAAGTTGAACATGAAGAAAGGATGGACAACTACAAATGTCATTAGAATGAAATATCACAATAGACTAATATTCATACAGATTTTACATCATAAACTATTATGGGAATTGAGGGTTGTATAGAGGATGAATTAGAGTAAATGGTGAATTATCTGTGCATTAATATTTTGGCAAGACTGATTTTGATTGATCCAATTTCAAATACTCAAAATAAGGTCGATGAAAGGTTAACATTAGGATGAAAGGTAGAAAATGCACTTAAATAGATTTTTGTGATAAGTGATTATAATCACTTAATAATAGATAAATGCGAAAATGAGGGATACGAAATTACAAGACTAAGTTTTAGGTGATGATTATGTACCTTTTTATTTATTTTATTTAGTGGTATGAATGATGTTTGTGATCTCAAGAAAATGTACAAATATCGAATACTGGATGAGCTATTATGGAATATATTGTTAATATTTGGTTTGCCACTAAAAAAAAAGGGATATATGTAAAAGTGCATATGTAGGAATTATTTAGTTCTGCTTTTATTTTTAGGTGGAAATGGAAAAGCATTCATAAATTTTGTATATGATAATGGAATTGTGTTATTGTTCATAGATTAACTGAATATGCTCATTCTTTCTTAATTTACCCTTGGTATTTCATGGAAAAATATCAAAAGATAAATGTATAAGAAGTGGTTAGACTTTATGGTTTATTAGTGTCAATTAGTTCTGATGTAGATTTAAAGTCTTTGTTCACTTCCTAGAAGATCTTAAATCAGGTATTCAGAACAAAATTATATTTTAGTATTGTGATCATCCATGCATCAATGGGCAATCAAAACAAATAAATTAGACTTTGCAAGATATGCTTAGAGCTTGTTCATTAGATTGTTGATGTCAATTAAGAAATTTCTTTTCTTGGATAGAATTTCTTATAACAACAGTGATAAGACTACTTAGGATACTTCTCTATGAAGCATTGTATGATAGAAAATATAGGTCATCATTTTATTGAAATGAATTTGATGTTATTTTAGGCAAAATATGGTTTAGGAAAAGATAGAAGTGGTAGAACAAATTGCCAATGTATGAAAACTAGTTAGAGGTGACCATAGAGTTATGCAGATTAAAGAGGAATATTGCTGCAATTTATGATAGGCGATCAAATTTTTCTTGAAAGGGTCTCCAATGAAAAGGATTATGCGGCCTGGGCAGAATTTTTTTTGGGGATGTTACATACAAACTTAATCCTAGGTATATTGGTTTATTTTATATTACTGAGAGAAATAGGGATATTGCCTATAAACACAACCTCTTTGTATTAATGTCTCGAGTTCACAATGTTCACGTGTTCATTTTAAGGAAGTATATCATGAATCTATCTCATCTATTGAAAAAGGAACCAATAGAACTAAATTGAGGTCAGAGATATAAAGAAAGACCTATAGAGATTTTAGTAAGGGATGTAAAGCAACATCAAAATGAGAATATCTCATTAGTTAGAGTACAGAGTAGAAGTCAATCAATAGAAGAATCTATTTGGGAAAGAAAGTATAAAATGATAATTAAATATCTAGAGTTTTTTTTGGTAAGTAAAATTTCGGGGATGAAATTTTATTAAGGAGGGGAGAATGTAATACTTTAGTCTCTACGTAGTAAAGTTTGATTGTTACATAAATAAATTAAAATTCAAGATCCTTGTATAGGATTAAACATATAAACTTCTTGATTGATGATAGTGATTGATATCTTACATTTTTACAGATTATTCACACCTAGGTTTAGGGAGTAACACGTAAGAAACTAAGAAGTAAGATACGATCGATTAAAGGTAAGTGAAAATCCATTTGCAACTACAATGCATGGACATAATATTTCTTGCCTTATCTATATTAAATGTGATCATTATGTCTTGATAAGTGTATTATAAGTATTATAAATATCTTATAGTGAATATGTTGCTTGGATGATGGGACATGTGATCGGTTGTGTTATTGAATATGCTATTTATCAGTATTTACACGTGCATGCATAACACGTGCTCACAGTTGAGGTTTTGCATGCATAACATTATTTTCAGAAAGAAAAGGTCTTGGTTGGCCACTACTAGTGCACCGAGGTATGCGAGGTGTGCTTATGTGATATTTTAGGGCACCGCGAGTATTACTTCTCGGAGGATCATAGGGGTTGACAGGGGGTGTGCCTCTAATGGTCATAAGAGGGTGGACTATTTGACTGTATCCTTATTGACTCCGCTGGTGGGAATACTTTTGGAAGATCACAGAGAAAGACAAGGGGTGAAACTCTGGTGATCCCAGGAGATGGCCCCTGGACTGAGTCAATTTGTTTATGGC
The DNA here is from genome assembly GCA_019321725.1 of Paulownia fortunei. Classification (NCBI taxonomy): domain Eukaryota; kingdom Viridiplantae; phylum Streptophyta; class Magnoliopsida; order Lamiales; family Paulowniaceae; genus Paulownia; species Paulownia fortunei. The sequence goes on along the minus strand of JAGSPU010000207.1, from coordinate 31,866 downwards.
CATGTATTATTGATATTGTTCAAAACTCTATCCAGTGCATAGTAGGTAGGCCAAGGGCCTAGTGATGAAAAATAATTTTGAATGAACTATTTTGGTTCAGGAGCTTGCATTCCTTATGTGATTTTATAGAGATGTATCGCATATATATTAGATTATCACTTCAGCATGCATGATTTTCACTTACTGAGAGTTAGCTTACATAGTTCATACATTTTAGGTAAGCATGGTGAGACTTGAGACCTCTAGTTTACTGGGCTAGCTGTGGAGCTCCTACAGGCTTTCAAAAATCGATGTACTTGAATGACGACCTGTTGGGTTATTTGTAAGTTGTACTTTTGATTTTACAGTCTATTGTATTATATTAATGACCTTATCCTAGATATCACTTTTAAAACTCCATTGTAAATGAGTCTGGGTTTTGTGATGATTTAGATAGACCTTTTTATCGTTTAAATAACTATCTATCTATATACAATGTTATATGATGTTAACGCACTTTATTTTATCAGTGTTATGTCAAACTATTAGCTTTAAAAAAAAACATTATACACACGCATACATGCACAAATTATGTTGGACAGGTTGTTTATATATATATATATGTATACATATTTTTGGGAGGTTGTGACATCATGCTTCAGCTACAGTATGCTTGCTATAGTGCCTAGATTTCTACAACACCCTAGATTGCTCCCCTTCTATTTTACGTTGCTTTCCTAAGCTTTTTTTTTCAATTTAATTTTCTTTCATAAATTATAAGAGAGTAGTACTCCTTGTTTTAGTTTCGCTCTTTTATAATTCCATTGTTTGTTTTTTTCCTTGTTTAACAAATGGGTTAGGATGTGCCATGAACCCCCGCTTAGTCGGTTAGAAAAAGAAAAAACTAAAATCGGCCTCTCCACACACATACATGCACCTCTCTCTCTCTCTCTCTCTCTCTTTTCTTGTATCTTGTGTCTTTCATCAAATTGTTTCCATTCCTTTTGATTAAAGCTCAAGTCTTTATTCACCAAGTTTAATTAAGATTTGAATTTCACTCCCAAAATTTAGATTAGAAACAAATGTTCAAAATTCACTAGCAACAATTATTGATCCATGGAGTTGCCTGAAGTGTGGATACCGGTAGAGGAAAGACATGTGGATTCCTGAGTGAACTAGTTTCCAATTTGGGACTATGATTTGAGTCATTCTAACATCATCATCACACAGAGTGTATTAATTTAGGTATACTACAAATCTTATGTTTAATTTATGTAAGAGAGTAATTAAGAGTAAAACTAAATAGTCACTTCGAATCCGAGACTGCATGTTTAAAATTATTTATGCATATTGTAAAATTTTAAATTTCCACTGCATATATATCCCACAATTTTGTGAACCCAATAGTGGAGTTAGAGCATAGGTTATGCATTCTTATTACTTTCACAATTAATTGTGAAATTCATATGACAAAAGTTTATGAGGTGAAACTAGATTCTTTATGTGTGATAAAATTATTTATAAGATTTTATACTGGGAATAATTATTTTAAATGTTGAAAGCTAAAATGAGAAGGAAAATTATCAATGTTGGACATCAAGAAAAGCCAATCACACATTTGTTACTGTAGCAATTGCTCATTAGCATTATAGCATTGTCTGGAGGCACCACGATGCTTGGCCTATAAAAACCTCGGTATCGAGGTAGTATTAAGGGCTACTAAGCCTATAGAAGAATTTGGTGTCGTGGTGCCATCCTTAGGCATTGTGGTGCGTGGATTATAGAAGCCATAACACCACGACACAACCAGAAGGCACTACGGTGCCATCGTAAAATTTCCAAAGGCCAGGTGCCGGTGCCCCATTGGGTACTGCATCAAGTTTATTTTTCTTAAGTTTCAATATGCAATCATTGCACATGAGTTTTGGTCGATTTATTTTTAAATTTAATTTTTAAGTTAAATTAATAAAAAGGTGTTTTTATGAATAACCAAAATTATTAATCCCAAATTTAAAAGTAGCACAAAACGAATGGTAAATTAACATGGTTTGAATTATTTATGTGATGTTTAATTAAGCATGTTGTGGATATATGGATGATCATAGAGACTAGATCTTTATTGGATATTCTATGTGAATGTTTTTATTATTTTAAGGTTTTAATTAAATGAGGCCTGCATGTCTCGCTCTTTCTTTATTTTTCTCTAAATTTAAATTATATCTCCCCCTATATATGTCCCTGTTTCTTGTTAGGTTGTAGCAATGATAGCTAAAAATTTGACATATTCCTGACACTCTTAGTAGCACAAAATTAACATGTTTTGCCACATAATTGATGTAATTGTGCACTTATCTTTTGATAATTATTGTGTAAGTGAAAGAAATGGAGTTCAAAGGTGAAAAATAGATAAAATGTTGAGAAGATTGCAACTCATGTCGTGGCCCCTAAATCAGCCGTCGCTGCGCCATCATAAAATATCAGGCAGTAGTACAATCAGTTTTGCACCACGACTCCAGTAGGCCACACCGCGGTGCTAGTTGATGAGAATGTTTCACGCCGCAATACTGGAAAATAGGTGCCAACATCAACAAATGCAGTGTAGTCTAACATACTTGCATCGCGATGCCAGATAAGGTACGCCATGACACCATTGACCAAAATCATTCAGTTGCCAGTGTGGAGTTTGGAACAAAACCATGTATTCTTTCTTTTATTAGCCAATTGTTATGACAAGGTTTTGAAAACCAAATCGGTATCAATTAAGAACCACACTTCAAGGGTACTTGAAAGAATGATTTATGAAAGGAAGTTATTGAATTGAACCATCTATTTAATCATTGATGAGATTTACATGTACTATATTTATTATTGCATCAGTTTCAACTTATTGAGCCTTTAGCTCATTAGATTCTTGTGATGTGGATTAAAATATATAGGTTGAAAGGTTGACTGAGTCTCCAGAGTGGCCAGATAGAGATTTGTTTGTATGTCATACTTCAAATAGTTTTTATAGCATATTTTTAAAACTCTATTTATTTTTAAATAAGCCGCTCTGTTATGGTTTTGTAAACCAATGTATGTTAAATTATAGATGGGATATTAGCACTATGTACTCAATTTTGATTTATGTAAATAGTGTCTATAGCAAAATGAAAGAACAAATGAATTTTAAATTTTTTTCACTCTAACCAAAAAAGGAACCTTTTTATTAAAACCATAGTTTTTGTATTGTTAAAAGGTTAACATTTCTTGACTTGACTGTATCAGCTTATATAGGGTTTTATAGTTAGATTAAGGGGTGTTACACAAATGGTAGTAACTTTTTATATTGGATTAGGAAATGAACATTGAGAGCACTCAACGTATCTTCTTGTGGGGCTCTTTATGCATGTATATATTAAATGCTAAATAAGTTGGAGTATATATCTCATACACATTAGAAACATTTGATAACTGTAGTAGAAAGAATTATCAAATCAATGAAAAAATTTGACAAATGTTTTGTGTTCGACACTTCAATATCGTATTCCCATTTTAGTCTAAGCGAAGCAAATCCCTTCTTAATATATGTAAAGTCTGGATAACCATTTGACAATTGCCCAATGAGAGAAAATCTAAAAGGCTCTGTAAGAGAATGAATTTCGGCTTCAGTAAAGAACAAGGCCTTCTCATATTTTTAAAGAGTTTGATGACCTAGTCCCGATTCAACATTCAATAAACTTTTTTGATAGCTCTCACAGAGTCACCAGCCATACCCGACGACCGGAGAGCCTTAATGAATGATTTTTTAGGGAAATCTTGTAGTTTAGGATTGAGAGTTCCATTCTCGTTAGACAGAGCGTGAGAGAGAGTGGGGGTCGTTATAAGGCCTATGCTTGACGAATCTTATTTATGTCATAAAAAAAACATCTCACATCAATTGTCATCATTATACTTTTTCTCCTAAAATAGCCAATCCAAACTCATATATCTCTAATATTTTTTTTCATTTCTAAAAATTTACTTTTTCTTATTATTTTCCATAAATCAATTCTAAAAAATGGACATGTAATTAAACCAAAGCCTAATTGTCATTTCTTTATTTCCTTTATGGCGCCCCTCTCATCTAAGAATGAAAATAAAAAGGATAATATATCTGACAAATCTATAATGGGATTGCGAACAATTTTACATGTGTACACATAAATAAGATCTCTGTATGTCTCTACATAAATGAAGAGTACAAATTACTTGCATGTGTAAAATCTTATAATTATTGATAAGTGCATATTTTGACATATTTTTATATCAAATCTTTTATAGTTTCCTTACTTTATTCTTGGTAATATTATTTTTTTATTAATATTTTCTGTTAGAGAATCAATGAACAAAAAAAGATCAAAAGAAGCATGGTTCCAGACTTGTGCAGGTTTTATGTTTTGGGCATAACTCCACAATCAAAAGCCCTATGAACTTTAATCTAGCTTAATTTGAAAGCCAAGAGGTAGAACTACAAATTTTCTGTTAAAAGCTCAGCTTATTTCAATCTTGATTATAGCAGAAAATTCGTTCAAGTGGTTGTACAAAATGGATCACCAAAAATTCGGATTAGAGTTCAACCCAGTCCTAACTTATTTGACCAATTGGATCATATCTCTTAAGCCCTAATTAATATTGAGCTAAACTTTGCATATATTATACATAAGAGGTAAATAAACAAGTATTCTGAAGACAAGATAGTGAGAAAATATGTCAAAATGGTAGAAACATATGCTGCAATGTGTTGTTGATGTTGAAGGACGGCTTTTGGATATGATTCAGTAAGTTGACCATATCTTCCTTATCCGGTAGCCAATTTTGACAAATGATATATGAACATATATCAACATAAAAAGATATACAACTTTTGTTCTTTACACATCATCACAATCTAGTTGTATTGAACCTAAAAATATATTCAATCAGGTAGGTGAGAATTTAGAGGATTTGGTGTAACAACTTACCATCTCTTGGCAACTAGCATACCACTTGATTAACTCCTCCATTATATGTTTGCCCTCTGGCATACTCCAATTGCTATAAATAGGCCATGTATTAAGCTTGTAAGAGTTGGGGGTAGAGAGTTTATTTAGATTAAGTTTTCTAGTAGTAATGTATGTTTTTTAGTAATTTAAATTTTCTAGCACTAATAGAAATGTATTCTCTAGTTTCTCTTCTATTTTTAGTTTTTTCTACTTCTATTATGTCTTTCTAAATTTCATTTTGTTGAGGAAAAAGGGTGAACCTCTTGATGGAGGAGATGAATGGTTATAAGGTAGAAAATATTTAAATATGTTGTATTATTATTTTGAGTTTTGCTCTAAACCTTACTTGTTTTGTGGTGATTCTTGATTTATTTATCACCAGTGGCACAACTAATACATGGGTTCATTTAGCCTGACGTTTGATTTTACTACACAAACCATTGATATGAAACCTTGATTTGTTGTAGACAAATATGTGTATAAATACTTGATCCTATAAATAAGTATTGGCGTTAAGAGATAATTTGTTAATAATAAGACAATATCATGATTACTTTATTGCATAAGCTGTTTGATAATATCTTCACATTGGAACCTTCATTATGTATGGATTCCAATAGTGGTAATTAAGAGAGACAAAAGAATAAATAATAATGTCTCTATCCAAAACTCAAGAGTAGATCCCTAATCCTTAGTACTTTTATTACTTTGGTTTTTCTTTAGTTACATCATACATTAATTTTTTTATATTCTTAATCACATAAATCCCATGTTTTAAGAATTATAATCATGAATTTTTCAAACAACTTCCCTGTAGATCGACCTAAGACTCATGAAAAATTTATTACTTAACACAACTTGTATTTGTGTTTGCAACCTTAAAGTTGTAGCAAGTTGTTAGCGCCATTGTCGGGGAATGTAAGGTAAGTATTTAAATATTTATTCTTTGTAAATATAGTGTGTTTATTTTCTTTATGGATCCATAGTTATATGGCACAATACTTGTAATTGAAAATGTTCGGTATTTCACCTATATCTAATTTTTCATAACATAGGTTTATAGAATGAATGAATTAATTCTAAATGAATTAATTAATTATATTAATTAATTTAATTATTCAAATAAGTGACAATAGTTATAAGCCTCTATATCACTGGCTTATTAGTAAATTTAAGAGGCACACTAACTTAAACAAGTCCATTTCTTGCTAAAAAGAATAATTCAATAATTGGATTGAAGTTAATTAATTAATTCAAGTGTTAAACTAAATTAATTAATTAATTAGACCTAATGAAATTAGAGGTTCAATTAGAGTAATTATTTAATTGATTAGATAATGAACCTTAATTCATCTCGTATGATGAATTAATTAATTAATTGATAAAATTAATTAATTGTACATAATTAATTTTAAGTGTAGGTCTAACACTTATGGGTTTGATAGGATCAAGCCCCACTAGTAATTTGAAAATGAAAAATTCCAATCCTATTATGAGAAGGAAAAAAATATAGTTGGACAAGTTATATGAATCCTACTATATTTCCTAAATGCACCAGGAAACTAACTTATAAAGATGAATCCTACTTGGTATAGGAGAACCATTTGAATGGGCCAGAAGGTTTATACTCCTTACAGATATTATTATTTGTGCAATATTTGGCCCTCCCTCTTGATTTCCGTCCCCCTTTTTTCCTTCTCCCTCTTAATCTTTATGTTCGTTATTTCTAATCTCTTGAATAGAAGAATCCAAAATCAAATACCCCTACACAAGTGTTTACGTTAATGCCTCTAAAAACCCACTTAACTCTTAGTTAGGATCTATCTAATAAGTTTTGCGTAAACTTAATCTTATGTGGGCATCTAAAGTATGCATCAAACTTAATCAAATCGTATCTTGAATTAATTAGATAGGATCTTGAAATATCTAATTAATTTGGGAATTCTCAATTTTCGTAGCACAATGTAGACAACGATTTAGATCTTTCCTTTGCAATCATCCATAAGCTTGAGGAAAAAAGTTTTGAACTTTTTCTCACACAAGAACTATGTAAAACACCTATTGAGGAAGGTACACCACAAGTAATTCTCTGCAGCTTTTGATCTCCCTCTCCGACTTGATCACCTGCACAAGATGCCGGTGTGACCTGGTATAAGAACTCTGATGCTCAAGTCGGTGACTATTTCCTTTGAGAGGATAAAAAGCAAAGAGATATATATATATATATTAGATATGAAAAGTGCAATCTGTGATATGTCATACATTCCCTTATTTATAGATGCTAAATAAGGATAAAAGAGAGATTTCAAATCTCAATTTGTTGTAACAGATTGTTGTACATGCATCCATATTTCCTGATTTACCCTTTAAAAAATTCTCTGTCCCTTTCCGATCATAACCGTTTTATCTTAATTTTTCACGTAAACCTGCCCGACCTAAAGGTCGGTAAGCTTTCCAATGCTAGATATGAAACTCTTAGTAGGTCATTCCACTCTCAGGGCCCGCGTGCTAAGCTAATACATTCGCTCACCCAGCTTCCACACCATAGATGAGGGTTTTATCCATCCATACCTTAAACCTTCCATCCCGACCCAACTTACTTTCTATTAACTCATTCATAATAGCTCGAGTTATTTCAACTCCAACTTGTCCTACACCACGTTAACTTCTTACCCATGATATGAGCTACGCACATCCTTCTCGACCTAGATCAGCTATACAGGTCCATCCCAACCTATAACACATCAGCTATACAGGTCCATCCCAACCTATAACACATCAGCTACGCAGGTCCGTCCCTATCTATATCACATCAACTATACAAGTTCCTTCCGACCTATACAAGCTATGCAAGTCCGTCTTGACCTATAACACATCAGCTATGTAGGTCTGTTCCGACCTATACCACATCAACTATATAAGTTCCTCCTGACCTATACAAGCCATGCAGGTCTGTCTTGACCTATAACACATCAGCTATGCAGGTCCGTCCCGACCTATACCACATTAAATTAATTTTTCATAATCCACCAATCGCAATGACAGTGGGATTATTTTATTATTTATTTATATTGGAAAATTTTTAAAATTTTAATGCAACATGTATCCTTGGATGCGAACCCAACACAAGGAATGCTAATGCAATTATTCTATTTTTTCCACGTTAGACCCCAAACTTAATGGCAACAATATTTTTTACATCCTACGAGAATAAAATTCAAAGCCATATATAAGGCTTCATTATTATGTCCTACCGGATATTTCTTGTGCTCCATATAAGGATATTCCAATGCTCCTAACCACACCAATGATCCCAAAGTCCCTTGCCCTCTTTCAACAACAAACCATAAAGAAAGAGGGCGAAGCAAACCAAGATACATTTTATATCCTTTTCGTGTTCCTAGTCTCAACTTTTACAGCAAGTTGAGCTTTCAGGTTGTTAGGACGGCTGAAGGGCTTCATCGCATTTAGCTTGGACATGTTACAAAGTATATGCATTAATAGGTCACTTTGATTGTCAAGCAATATGAATGCTCCATCTCAGTCACATAAATTACACAACATTCTGATATTCATCTTGCATTCACAAGCACCGATGGCTTTCTTTTTTAAGGTTATGTGAAATATGTTAGAGTAGGATGCCAGTGTCCCAATTAAATTAGATGTATTGTACTCTTTTTCTGTTATAAAGACAATCTTATTGAAATCATATTAATAAAAAAATATTTTCTTTATCTTATATTTTGTAATTTTTAGATAAAGTTCTCAGACCAAATTTAGCTACGGGGCATGGTCGTGCATATGATGGCGATTATGGAACATGCCTTGAAGGCTTTGGTCTTAAATAAGTTTTGAATTGAGAGCTTTTTGAGATGGGATACCAAATAACTTAGTAAGATTTGCACATACGATACAGGCTCATGAGACGAGGATGACGAAAGTGCATGTATGTGGGTACTTATTAGAGAACAAGTACATCGAATATGGCCCATAATAAATTCTTAGCTAGAGGCTTCACCTATCGAAATAAGAATTTTGGTGTTGTGATAGTACACGACTAGTCATCGGACTGAGGCACGATGGCAGCCCTTATGTATCTTGCAACACTTTGATATATCTTTTAATTGCTTGACATTTACAAAAGAAGTATGTTGGTGTTGCACTGGTGTGCATAGAGGTTTGTCAACAGTCAACATAGAATTCGACACTTGTCTTTTTAAACAAGAGAATCTCCTATATTTTCATAGCTCGTGGTTCAAAGACCTTGGCCAAGATATTGAATCGTGATTCATCAGAAATCATTAGAACATAAAATGATATACAATTATTGAATCATTTAGGGTTTCAACTTATAATCTATGCCCTAAATTCAATCGAGAGATTAATTGTCGAAAGGATCGCACGTGTATGGTACTCGCAAAAGAAATAAATTTACTTACTATTTTACCTAAGATTAATTTGTCATGATTATTGGCTAGGTGTTTTCATAGATAGTGAGGTTTTTGGAATTAAGGAGATAATTCTAAATGGATTAATTAATTAGATTAATTAATTAGAATAATTATTATTCATAAATTGTAAATATTGCAAGCCCACTAGCTTAGTAATGAACCTAAGAGGGCCACACATTTTTATGGAAAGTAACATTTCAAATTTTAAGATTTATTCAATGGTTGAAAATTAATTAATTAATATTTATTAATTAATTAATTAAGAGTTTTATTAAATTTAATGGTTAAATTGAATAATTTAATTAAGTAATTGAATTATTTAATTGGACCTAATTTGATTAGGAAGTCTAATTGGAGTAAATTATAATTAATCAATTAGATTGATTAATTTGGAATTAATCAATTGGATTGATTTGTGAATTTTTAAGTTCAAGCCCAAAAATTAATGTGAATCATTTTATAAGCCCACTAGAATATGAAGAGAGAATAAATTAAATAAATATTATTTATTTAATTAACATATTTATAAATAAATAAATAAAGTGACTGATTTTTCTAGGATAAAAATCGGCCACTAGGATTTATTTTATATATAAATATATTTATGGTATATATTTGATATATATCCATCTTGATATTAATATGAATAGATATCAAGAATGTATGTAAATAATTTTGATGACTAATGAAGTCTCAAATAAATCCACATACGTTGGAGCGAGAGTAAGAGGAAAGTTATTGCAAGATTTAGAATACTACCAAAATCAAACTTTGAAGTAGTTTAAAATTGATAAACTTTTCAAGAGTTGGAGTAGGAATAAATTTTCAACCCCTATTAACAGGGAGGCTAAAAATTACATTATTAGCAAAAAATTATTTGGTTAAGTCTTCTATTTTCTCTCCAAGAAAAGAAAAGAAGAAAAAAAAAGTGTTTTTTTTGAAATCTTGATTTTCTTGTTCTTTAAAAGAAAACTAGTTTCTTGATATTCTCTTTATATCAAAGTTTTAAGAACTTAAAGAATCAATTTTTATTATTCTTGAAAGTTTGTTCTTGATCCATCAATTGAATGAAAAAAAAAATTTACTTTGAATCTAGAATAGTAAATGATTAAAAGGATATTAGGAATTCTTTTAATTTGTGTTATTTTTCATATTGTGGACAAGATAGATGAGAGACACTTGAATCCCTACGAGTTTTGAAAGTTTATGATAAGTAGTTGATTGTTTCATTACCTACAATAATTGGAGTGCATGAAAAGGTATAATCTGAATTAATATATTTATTTTATATATATTCACTTGAATGAGCCCGGTCCGTTACGCATGTCTATACGATTATAACGAACCCAACAGTGGTATTAGAGCCATAATTTTGCTTGTTCAGTGAATTTTGGGTTTATGGATGCATGTCTTTTTAAATTTTTAAAATTCATGTTTAATATGTAAATTTTGATTTTGCATGTTTTAAGCAATTGAAGATTGGGAATTGTTGTCATTGCTTATTTAAATTATTTAAATATTAAAATAAAAAAGGTATAACCCATGTGACGGGGCAGCCTTCGTGCTGCTTGTGGCGCTATTTTTTAGGTACATTTTGTTTTAATTTTCTTGAATTTTAAAATTAAATGTTAATTTTAATTATTTCTAAAAAAATATTTTTCAAAGAAAAATTATTTTTCAAACAATTAAAAATTATCCCAAGTCAAAAATTGCATTAAACAACTTGGTAAATTTACATATTTTTATAATTGCATGTGATATAGATTATAAGCATGTATGGGATAATCATGAGCTATTAGATCAATGTGATTGGTTTTATATAATATTTTTGAATTTTAAAATGGAGCCTACGAGCCTCTTATTCCATCTATGAAAGTCATTTATTTTTTTGTAAAGAAAGTAGAATAGGTGGTGAGGTTTTTCTTTTTCTTTGGAAGACGAAGAAGAATCAAGAAGGAAGTTCCAATAAGGCCCATATTTGTATGAGATATAATTATGTAATAGAATAGATTTTATTCCATTTTATTACCCTTAAACTGACTTTATGTCCATTTTTAGCTCAAATGGACCGTATAGGATTGGTTCAAGATCATCTATTTATTAAAGTATGTATTAGATGCATGCTTAGGATTTTATTTAATGCTTCTATGTTTATGCAATGATATTATGATGGCATATATTAAATAACCAACCTAATTTAAATTATGATGAGGTTTTGAATAAAATTAAACCCCACTTAATTTATAAAAATTAAGTATAAGAATTTTTTTTAGAAAATTCAATTTCAAACAAAAATAGATAAGTTAGGTAGGACCTATTGTTCCATGCCTACCATCAAAGGTAGAGATTTGACGATTCCTACCATACTTGATCACTAGCCATGAGTCGTGGGGTGGTCTTGTGTTGGAAAACTGTGATCTCTACCAAATATTGAGATGCTCGTGGGATAGAATTATCATTATGTTGGCCATGAGTTGTGGGATATCTTGATGCTCTATCTACACAAACGTTTGATAAGTATTATTTGGCACTTAGTATCATATGGGCTCATAAAATTAGGATTTATGAGAAGAAGTGAAGCAAAACAAACTTGAGGGTTGTATAGAGATACAATCATCAAAGAGTTGACTACCGATAGAAATATTTCATGGGCTCATAAATTAGGGTGTGAAATATTTTCGTTGGATCTTAAGCCCTTTAGGAAATTTGATTTCCTGAAATTCCACTGGGGGTGATGGAATTTGAAAAAAAATAGTGGGAGACATTAGTATTAAGGACTTTATATTAAATGATTATATTTTTTCCATAGTTTATTCATTTTCTGCTTCATACATGTTTTGTAGATTTTTCTACTAAAATGACAAAGAATCCACTTGCAACAATCATTGAACAAAGTAAATTAATTGGACCTAACTTTGTCGATTTGCTAAAAAACTTTAAGATAGTTCTTCAATCTAAGAAGAGGCATATATCCTCGACGTTGTGCCTCCTTCAGTTCCACTAGAGGATATTGCTTCAGAGGCTTATGCAAATTACCTACATTATGTGATGACAATCTGCAGGCTCGATGCTACATGATGGCATCGATGTCAAATGAACTGTAGAGGTAGAATGAGAATCAAGATACTGCTTATGGGATCCTCCTTTACCTACAAGAGTTATATGGTGAACGAACTCGACATACGAGATATTAGATCTCAAAAAATCTTTTCACATGTCATATGACTGAGGGCTCTTCAGTCCATGAATTGAAGATGATAGCCCTCATTGAAAGGCTGACGTCCCTTGGAGTCGTTATGGAGAACGAACTCTATAAGGACCTTCTATTATAGTCTCTACTTCCCTTATTTGACACATTTGTTGTCAACTTTAACATGCACAATATAGAGGCTAGTCTCATTGAGCTTATTAACATGTTAAAGACGGTTGAGTCCACCATGAAAAAGGATAAACCGATTTTGTTTGTTGGATCATCTTCTAGATCAAAGGCTAAAAAACCTAAGAAATGAACGATGAAAGGAAAGGGTTCCTCTAAACCCAACAAGCTGAAGGCAAATGGCGAAGTTAAGAAGGTTTTTTCTCAAGCCAATGACAAGTGTCGTTCCTGTGATAAACCAAGGCACTAGAAGAGGAATTGCAAGGAGTATATTATAAGCCTCAAGAGTTCAGATATATATTTTGTTGAAGTTAACTTGCCTGTTAACAATACTTCTTGGGTATTAGATACCAATTATGGTTATATATCTGCAATGATTTACAGATGATAGCAAGAAATAGAAAACTAGATGGAGTAGAGACGGTTCTTAGAATGGGGAATGGAGCAAGAGTTGTTGCATTAGCTATAAGCACCATTAATCTAGCTTTTGAGAATAGCTCTATAATAGTTTTAAATAATTATATTTTGTTCCAGATATTATTAAGAACATTGTCTATATTCCAGTTTTGGATAGAGCTATTATAGAGAATGATTGTTCCATTTTCAAACGTTATGATTTTATCTATTCAGGTTCTCTGACTAATTGTTTATATATTGTTACTCCACATAAATCCATTTTCACAATTCAACAAAATAAAAAAAATTAGATAATCATAGTTCTATGAGTCTTGGCCCGCAAGATTAGAGAATATTTCTGAGAAAATGATTAACAAGTTGGCACAATTGCTTGATCTAAAGAATGAGCAAGAACTACCAATATGTGAATCCTGCCTCAAAGGAAAGAAGAACAAATCTCCATTTGTTGGACAAGTTGAGTGAGCCAAACATCTATTGGATTTGATCCATATAGATATATGTGGGTCACTAAGAGTTAGTGCCTGTGGGAATTGTAACTACTTTTTAACCTTTATCGATGACTTCGCTAGGTATGGTTGTGTCTATTTTTTAAGGTACAAGTCTGAAGTATTTGAAAAGTTCAAAAAATTCAGAACCGAAGTAGAGAAACAAACTGGTTTAAGTATAAAGGCTCTTCAATCTGATGGAGGAGGTGAATACTTAAGCACAAATTTTTTAGATTATCTAAAAGAGAATGAGATTCTCTCATAATGAACTCCTCCTACTATTCCACAACTCAACGGAGTTGCGGAATATAGGAATCAAACTTTGTTGGACATGGTTTGATCCATGATGAGTTTCACAATATTACCTCTTTCATTCTAGGGCTATGCCTTGGAAACGAAGGCATACCTATTAAATAGGGTGCCATATAAAGTCGTGCCCAAAACACCATATGAGATGTGGTTTTGAAGGACACCTTCCTACAAATACTTTAGGGTATGGGGGTGTGCTGCTTATGTAAAGTAGTAAGTAGGAGATAAATTGGATATGAGATCCAGCTTATGCAAGTTCGTGGGGGTATCCAAAAGAGTCTGTTGAATATTATTTCTAGGACACCTCACAACAAAGGGGGATTGTTTCGAGAAATGCCACTTTTCTTAAAAAAAAATTCTTTTAGATGAAAGTGTCAAAGTCATGGAACTTGAAGAAATTCAAGAACCACAGAACGCACCAACTGTTGCAGTAGATAACACACCAACTGATGTTGGACCCTTTAAGGCATAACCTCTTCGAAAATCCCAAAGGGTATCAAGTGTACCTAAGAGGTACAACTTGATGTTAGAGAACAAAAAATAGGGACTCCCCTTGGATAATAATTCAAAAAGCTATGGAGAGGCAATGTCTGATATCGACTCGGAGAAGTGGGAAGAAGCTATGCAGTCCGAGATGGACTCCATGTACTCCAACAAGGTATGGACCTTGGTGGATCCACCATAGAGAATTATTCCCATTGGCTGTAAATGGGTCTACAATTGGAAGCTTGGAGTAGATGGAGAGGTAGCGACCTATAAGACATGTTTAGTTGCAAAATGTTATACTCAAAAGTAAGGAATTGATTATGAGAAAACTATTTTACCAGTAGCAATGCTTAAATCCATTCGGATACTGCTAGCCATAACTGCATATTATGACTATGAGATATGATAAATAGATGTGAAGACCGCTTTTCTTAATGGAAACATTAAGGAAGATATCTATATAAAGCAGCAAGAATGCTTCATATCTAGTGGGAGTGAGCAAAAAGTTTGCAAGCTTTAAAGATCCATTTATGGACTCAAACAGGCTTCGAGGAGTTAAAACATCTGGTTTGATAAAATAATCAAAATGTTTGATTTTCATAAGAACCTAGATGAACCATGTGTCTATAAGAAGGTTAGTGGGAGTGCAGTTATATTTCTTGTGCTCTACATTGATGGCATCCTACTCATTGGGAATGATGTGGGGATGTTGCAGTTTACGAGAACTTAGTTGTCTAATCAGTTTTCATGAATGACTTGAGAGATGGATCTTTTATCTTAGGATAAAGATATAGAGAGATAGATCCAGAAGGATAATCGGACTATCCCAGACCATGTACATAGGCAAAGTGCTAAAAAGGTTTAACATGGAGAAATCCAAGCGAGGATTCCTGCCTATGAATCATGGGGTTTCACTTTTTAAGTTTATGTCTCCCAAAATACCTGAAGAGAGAGAAAGGATGGCTCACATATCTTATGATTTCATAATAGAGAGCATAATGTATGCAATGTTATGTACAAGGCCTGATATAATACATGCTTTGAGTGTTACGAGCACATGTCAGTCCAATCCAGGGGAATAATACTGGAAAGCCATTAAGATAATCCTCAAGTACTTGAAGAGTAAGGATATCTTTTTGATATACGACAATGGAGAACTAAAACTAGAGGGATATATAGACTTTAGTTTTCAGTCTGATACAGACGACTTAAAATCCATGTCTAGATATATATTCACCTTGAATAATGGTATAGTTAGTTAGAAGAGTTCCAAGCAAGAGATGACTGTAGACTTTACCACCGAAACTGAATATATTGTTGCATCAGATGCAACAAAAGAAACTGTTTGGATAAGAAACTTCATTCAAGGGTTGGGTATAATTTCATCCGTTGTTGATCCAATAATGATTTACTGTGATAACAATGGAGTCATTATGCAAGCGAAGGAGCCAAGATCTCATCAAAAATCCGAGCACATAATGAGAAGATATCACTTGATAAGAGAGATCATTGGTAGAAGCGACGTCATTGTGGATCGAGTTGCCTCAGCAGAAAATGTAGCAGACTCACTTACTAAGCCCATAGTATAGAAGGTATTCGACGAACATCTCAAGAAGATGGGCCTTAGATAAAGGGGCAATTGGAGCTAGGGCAAGTAGGAGATTGTTAGAGTAGGATGGCCAGCGCTCCAATTAAATTGAGTGTATTGCACTCTTTTTCTTTTGTAAAAAACAATCTTATTAAAAATTATATTAATAAAAAAGATATTTTCTTTATCTTATGTTTTGTATATTTTATTTCTACATATTAGATAAAGTCCGTAAACCAAATTTAGCTATGGGGTATGATCGCGTATATGATGGCAATCATGGAGCATGTCTCTAAGGCTTTGGACTTAAATAAGTTTCGAGTTGAGAGCTTTTTGAGATGAGACACCAAATAGCTCAGTATAACTTGCACATACGATGCATGCTCGTGAGATGAAGATGTGGCATTCCATTGGCATTAACATAGAGATGCAAGTACATGTATGTGGGTGCTTGTTAGGGAACAAGTACACTGAATATGGCCTGCAAGAAATTCTTACCTGGAGGCTTTGTCTGTCAAAATAAGAATTTTGGTATTGCGATAGTATACGGCTAGTCCTTAGACTTGAGGCACGATGGTAGCCTTATGTGTATCCTACAGCACTTTGATATATTTTCTGATTGCTTGACAATCACAAAAGGGGCATGTTGGGTGTTGCACTGATGTGCATGGAAGTTTGTCAGTAGCCAACATAAAATTCGACACTTATCTTTTTAAATGAGAGAATCTCCTATGTTTTCATAGTTTGTGATTCAAAGATCTTGGTCAAGGTCGAATGAATCGGGATTCATTAGGAATCATTGAAACTTGAAATGAGATCACATTTATTGAATCTTTTTTGGGTTTCGACTTATAATCCATACCCTAGATTCAATCGAGAGATTAGCTGTCGAAAAGACAGTACGTATATAATACTCGCAACTGAAATAGGTTTACTCATTATTTCACCTAAGGCTAGTTTGCCATAATTACTTGGTAGGTGTTTTAATGGATAGTGAGGTTCTTGGAATTAAGAAGTTAGTTCCAACTGGATTAACTAATTAGAATAATTGTTATTCATAAATGTTGCAAGTCACTACTAGCTTAGTAGTGAACCTAATAGGGTCACATATTTTTATAAAAAAATAATATTTTTAATTTTGGGATTTATCCAATGGTTGGAAATTAATTAATTAATATTGATTAATTAATTAATTAAGGGTTCTATTTAATTTAATGATTAAATTAAATTATTTAATTAAATAATTGGATTATTTAATTGGACCTTTTGATTAGGAAGCCCAATTAGAGTAAATTATAATTAATTAATCAAATTTATTAATTGGGATTAAATCAATTGGATTAATTTATGAATTTTAAGTCCATGCCTAAAATTAATGTGGATTATTTAAGAGTCCACTAGAATATGAAGAGAATAAATTAAATAAATATGATTTTAATTAACATATTTATAAATAAATAAATAAAATGACCGATTTTTTATAGGATAAAAATTGACCACTAGGATTTATTTTATATAAATATATTTTAGGTATATATTTGATATATATCCATCTTAATATTATTTGAAGAGTTCAAATTAATATTGAGAGTGTATATAAACAATTTTGATGACTAATGTAGTTTCAAACAAGTCCACATACATTGGAGAGTGAAAAAGAGAAGAGTTGTTTTGAAAATTGAGAATCCTTTCAAGATCAAACTTTGAAATAGTTCAAATTTGATAAATTTTCCAAGAGTTGGAGTAGGAGAAAATTTCCAACCCCTATACATAGGATGAACAAAAATTACATGTATTAATTAGCAAAAAATTATTTTGTTAAGTCTTCTATTTTTCTCTCCAAAAAAGAAAAAAAAAAGAAAAAAAGAAAAGAAAAGGTGTGTTCTTGAAATTTTAATTTTCTTGTTCTTTAAAAGAAAATTAGTTTCTTGATATTCTCTTTATATCCAAGTTTCAAAAACTTAAAGAATCAATCTTTATTGTTGTTGAAAGTTTGTTCTTGATCCATCAATTGGATAAAAAAGGCAAAATTTACTCCAGATCTAAATTAGTAAACGATTAAAAGGATACTAGTGAATCTTTTTAATTGATATTATTTTTCATATTGTGGATCTGATAAAGGGAAGACACTTTGGTCCCTACGAGCTCTGAAAGTTTAGGATAAACAATTGATTGTTTCATTCCCTACAACAATCGGAGTGCACAAAAGGTTTAATCTAAATTAATATATTCATTTTTATATATTCACTTAAATAAGTGTGATCATTAGAGTTGCTTTCGAATCGAGGAGATAAATTTATTTGATAAATTTATATTTTTATAAAAAATTTAATTTGCACTGCACATGCCCGTGTGGTTATAGTGAACCCAACAAAATCATTTCCAGTAACTGTAACCTGGAAAATTTTGTTTCACCTCATTCCTTTGTCTCCATTATTGGAAAAACACTCCCTACAACAGCTAGGAACTCTTTGATGTAGTATTCAGAATCTTTCATCTAATTTCTTTTATATATTACTCAATTTATTGCAAAGAACAAGTGATACAATTTACCTGCATGCTTAAAAGTTTAGGATGCAATATACCATTATGCGGAGTCGAGATTCTTCTCCCTAAGTAGCATTCTTGTAAGTACAGAAGGAATTTTCCAATCTCTAAAAAGATAGAGTTAAAAGCAATATATGGTATAGATATTTATTTACCAGAGAAGAGATGCCCAATCGTTCTCATACTATGATCATAGTATCATTAGTTTTTTAAAATTGTCAATATAATAGAATGATATGATTAGATTGGAGGATCTTCCCATTTTTTAGAATTTTATAGAACACTCAAGAAAGATTAAAAATACTCTTACTTTTTGTTGTATGAAGAAATCAACATATTCCCTTCGGCATACTCAGAACCAGATGCAAACTAATCTCAACAAATTAACTTTTCAAAAAGAATGCCAAAAACAAAGCCAAAAAAAAAAAAAAAAAACCATTATACAATTGTAATTTGATAAACCTTGGGGGAGGCACTTGTAACTTGAATAAATCTTAAGGGAGGCTTGTGTAAATTTTAACAAAGGATAAAAGAATTATTTCATAAAACTTTTAGAGTTTTTTAACAGTGTCATAGATGTAATTTTAGAAACTTAAAAGAGTTATGAGAATGTTTATGTAATTACTAATTAGTTCTTAACTTTTCCATGGGAAGTTTTCACAAACAAAACAAATATTACTTCGTTTCAAATGTCCAAAAAGGGGCCAAAGGGCAAAATGAAAACACATGGACCATTCATGTCGCAGAATTGAGAGGCATAGAAAAGGAAGAATTCAAGGAGTACAAATTACATATAATTGAAGGTAATGATTAGCTTTTGCACATGCAAAATATGTCGATATATTTTGAGACAAAATAAACGACCTATGTACATTCACAAACAACGAATTATTATAACCGGCAATTTCACCAGGAAAAGATATATGTACTACAAAAAAATTAACAATTGAACTTCCTGAGAAGCATTGCTAGAAATTTGCTCAATATTGGCCAACAACTTCTAACCCATACTCAACGCCTAGGTTGGTGCAGACGAGGACGGTTACAGAAAACGCGACCATTGGCCCTCACAAGTGATGCTATAATCAAACTCATGCTCGCCCACATGATTGAAAATAATAAATTCCACTTATCATATCGAACTGCAAAAAATTTAAGAAGTTAATCAGCATTTATATACCAAGAGGAAGATCAGATTTTTAATCAATGAAATTGCTGAAGTATCACACTGCCCCATCCCCACCAGTGCACCACCAGGGCCAGGCCTGGGGCAACTTGGTAAGGTCCTAGGATACAGACTTGAACCCTACAAACTTTACCATTTGCAGTTTCGCCAGTTGCGTTGGCAGAAATTTTCAAACGTGACGCCATTAAGGTTCGGAAATATTTGGCATGAGAAGCAGAAAGGACACATCCACCAAACCCTAAAAGTAGAACTAAGAGTATACTTAGCAAATGCTAATCCATAAATGTGGGTTTCACAGTCAAACTAAAGAATTCAACTCTAAGTATAACGTTTGCAGCATTTCACTTACAAGTTTTATCGAGCTTATATGGCTCTCCATTGTTGTTTCTTGGAAAATAGAGATGGGATGGTAGAATAGGAAACAAATTATGGTTAATCTCATTACCTGACTTTAACTACAGCAAACAAGTGAGTTTTGTAGCTGAAGTAGAATAAGAGTTGCGGAAATATTTATAAGCAGTTAGAAGACATGCTCTGATTCTGACACTTAAGTACAAGCATCTATAATCTTTATTTCTAGAGCTGATGAATTCCTAAATACTTATTTTATGCTTTCTGCACGTTCAAATGTTTGGTTGGCACATAATGTGAAAAACCCTATAACTCTGCCAAGTGCATGCCCACCACTTCTGCTGTACGCTATTTCTATACATCTGCACTTCCATTTTTCTCCATCTAAGTAGATATCATTGAAACTGTTCTTTTTCATTTCATACAACAGTACAAGAGTCTTCATATATAATTTGGAATACTTTGTTCAAGAAGATGATCATTCCCTAGTTCCACAAACTCAGAAGGACATACTTGTCCAACACGTCCAAATTCAGATGAATTTGTAAGTTGATTACTAAGAAGCAAATTTAGCAACAAGAATTACAACATAATTATAAGTAGAAGCTGTTAGCTTAAGTGCCTTCTCACCTCGTCTTAGTGAAATTGTTGCAAAGACGAACCCAGTCATAATCAGCGAAAAAGCCAGTGGAAAGGACTGCAGAAATGAAACAGTACAATATAACTGTCACATATGAAAGTATCATACATAAACTACATCAGAAAAGCTTGACATTCAGGAGGAACTTAGAAAATTTGATCTTCCAAGGACAGGTTGGGATAAGAAGAAGATGACTCGTGGTGAAATTACAAAATTGAAATCTGGGCACATTCTCACTTTTCTCAAGTCACATGGATTTGGATTTCAGATACTGAAAACTTGGATGACCCACCTAATAGAAACCAAGTAGCAATGTCTTCTCCAAAGACAGATTCTCGTATCCCTCTAAATTTTAACTATGTTAGGAAGTAGCTGAACTTAAGCAGACTTGCTATATTATTTGTCAGATAACTTTTACATACTTAAGATAACATTGCAACATCAAAACATTCCATATAATTAAACTAATTTAGAGAACCATAGAAACATTAACTTCTTTGGTAGGGGCCACACTTACCAAGGGCAAAAATCTATTATCTGTCCTATAATTTGGCATACTTTTAGTTTTGGTACTTTAAAATTGGGTTGTGGCAATTTGCATGCAATAACTTTATCTTTTTGGCACATTTTATCAGAAATTCAAAATTAGCATGAAAAAGTCTTGTGTTGGGCACATGGCTCCAAAATTTGGAGATTTTGTGGTTTTGAAGAGAAAATTGGCCAATTTTGCTCATATAGCATGTCAAGTAAATCATTTTGAAAAAAAATAATTATATTTTTTTTCTTTTCTCTTATTTCTTTTCTTTCTCTCTCCCTTTTACACTTTTAAATTTTTAAGGTTTATGGGTTGAGATGTTAAATGTGGCGGTGGTGTTGTGGTACAGGTGGTGGAGGTAGCAACTCATGCAAAAAGGAAAAGAAAGAAATAGAGAAGAGAAAACAAAATTGATAGAAAAAAGGAGAAACAAAGAAAAGGAAAATTAGGAGGGGAAAAAAACATAAAGGAAGAAGAAAATAGATTTTAATTAATTATTTTTAAGTCCTCATTTCACTAGTCATTTACTTAATAATAATGTATTGAGTTACTTAGTTAATTATTCACTTATTTAAGTGATTTAATGAAGAGAGAAATTTTATCTTCAAAATGGTCCATTTAACATGGCATATGAGCAAAATTGGCTGATTTTCCTCTAAAAATACAAAATCCCCATTTTGGAATATTGTGTCTGATAAATGACTTTTTTCGCCGGATTTTGAATCTCACAATGAAAATGGACTAAATATGCCAAAAAGTTGAAAGTTTTTTATTTGTAAATTACCACATCTGGACCAAAAAATGAACATAACCAAATACTTTTTCTCTTTCTTCTTCCCCTTTTCTCCTACCCTTCCTGATTCTTCACCATTCTTCTTCTTTTTTTATTCTCTTTTTTCTCTTTCTTCTTCCCCATTTCTTCTCCCTTCCCGAATCATCTCTTTCTCTTCTTCTTCTTTCTTTTTCCCCATTTCTCCTCCCCCTCTTCTGGTCTTCTTCTTCTCCTTTTTTTTTGGTTCCATACTTCGCTTCTCATCCTCTTCTTTCTTTTTCTCTTTTTCTTCCAGATTTCATCTTCCCCCTCTTCTTTTTCTTTCTTTTACTCTTTTTATTTATTTTTTTATGGATTCCTCTTCCTCATCTTCTTCTTTTTTTTTTCTTCTTTCTTCCTATAATCTCCTATTCAACGGGAAAGAATAGAATTGAGGGGTTGTGTTGATGATGGTTTGTTAAAGAATTTGTAATTTTTATTTTTTTAAATTTCTTTCGGGTATCTGATCGGATAATTCAGGTAGAAAAATTCTACCCGATAACCGATCAGAAAAGTATGTAATCGGATTCAGATTACCCGAAATTCGAATTTTTTTAAAAAAATCCGATTCGATCGGGTAGGGATCCGAAAACCCGAAACCCTAATCTGCCCAATAAATCACTATCTATAGGTCATACGGAACTTTACATTCCCAAAATTTTTGACTACCATTAAACATGTTACAAAAATGGAACATCAAACCACTATTGGACTTTTGAAGATAGCAAGGGTATTACTGACTGAATGAGCTCCTATCATACCAATTGTAAACTTTAATAAGTTTAGTGATATAATATTATTTTGGTCTAAAATAGTTTAAGAACCTCTAGTTACGTTAGATGTCCACATAATAACTTTGTTACATAAACTAGTCTTCATTTAGCAGAAAGACATTGCTGATGCATTGGTCTTCAAAAATCTTTCATACATACATGATGTACTCCTACCTATTTGTCGTATTCAATCACATTCATTTTTCTTGAATGTACAACCCTAGAATATACACAAAATTTGGCCAATTGAGCATGATGTGGTTCTTAATTTTGACTTATTGCAGATGATAAAAGAGATTAAGCATTGCAAAGTTGGATTATGGATACCTAAATGAGAGAAAATTTACAAATGCACTGCATATACAAAACAAAGAAAGCTGGCAACTATAATATTACTCACAGCTATGGCCTCAACACCACCTTTCTTCGTTGTAGGAGTCATACTCCGGGAAACAGATACAATATAGTGTCCTTGTACTAAATCAATTGCATCCTTCAGGAAGTAAAGGGAAAATTATCAGGATTTCAGCTGAATTATGCATAATAATTATTGGATATCAGAGAGATTTATTGATTATACATGTGAACCCAAATTGTTATGGAATCAATGCATATTTTGACTGAAAATGATATGCATAAATTAACTGAAGCTTTCATAACTAGATCAAGCCAAACATTTAAGGTTTCAACAAAATGCTGATTTTTTTTTTTTTTTTGCATAAATAATGAGATAAAAATTATGAAATAACCAGTTAAAAATCATCTGGCATATGCTTACACACATCGAAACAATTGCAAAAGACAGAAATTAAGAACCATGATGCAGTCAGATAAGAAGTCACTGTTAGACTAGCAGATACTAAAACCAAATCCAGAAGGCACTATGGTTGAACAGGTTGGTGCAACTTCAGCAAATTTGCTAACCTTTATGTATAGATACCAGAGAGGGCAAGCATGCAAACCTGCTTTGTACCATCACAGAAGTTGTTTAAGTAGTACCGCACAAGAGAAGTCCAGCTATCTTTCAGGATTCCTTGAATTGTCCTCTGGCCACATCTGATATTAAACAGGAGAAAGTTTCAAACTAAGAAAAATATTCTTATGCATTGTCTCTGTATTAATGGAAAATCTTGATTCATTCAATAATTAGAAAAATGAGTTTGGTCTGATACATCAAAAAGCGAAATCAAGAATTAAAAGGGGAGGTCAGAGACAAGTATTTGAACTGTCAAAAGAATGTCAGGATGAGAAAAGATATCAACAATGTTCAAAACTCAATCAAGAAACAGGATTCATTTCAACTTTTAATATGTTTGTAGCCATCTGTCCTTGAAAAGACTTTATCTACATAATTGAAGTGCAGGTACCCTTAATGACGACCAAAAGGTCCAATGCTTGGTGACCTCAGGCGCTACTCCACTAGCACAAATATTATTGCTCCCTCATAACTGAAACAAACATTATTCATGATTGATTTCACGTAACTCAAGCAAATATAATTCAGGTTTAAATTATTATGAAAGATTATGGCACTCCCCCATTTAGTCATGAGCTAGAGTTCTTTTAAAAAGTAAGGGTGCGTAGTGTTGACTGATGAACCTTTTTTGTGGTGCGATTTAACAGCGCTTAGAAAAGAAGATTTAAGATGGAGCAATTTGGTCATTTTGTAATTTTAATTATTAGATATTTAATAGTTGTAGCTGTTGGAAACTTTCTGTGATTTGGGACAGCTTTTGCTGGTCAAGGGACAAGTGGATGGCCCTAGTTTAGTTGGGCTCCAAGGCTACTCCAAACTTAGCCACTCTGTAAATATGTTTTCTGCAGTTTATTTAAGGCAGTTTAATATAGTCTTATTTAAACACCTTGCCAGATGCATAAGTATATGAGTTTAGAACCATGAAAAATATATTGATTGTGCATACCACTTACAAGCTAATGAAATTAAGAACTAATTTTATACAGATATTCACAGGCATTTCCTCCCCCCGTGGTGAGTGTGCTCCTTAACAACCTCTTCTGAAAACTTCCCCCTCTCAAACATAGTTACATCACCATATTAAGGAGGATTAAGGAGGCTTTTTTACAGGAGATGCCTGGAAGAAGTTGGATACTAGGCAAAAGAATGAGAAGGAGATCAAAATGACAAAAGGAAAGATAAATATTAATGCTGCTTGGTTGGTCTAATAGAGGCATTCTTGGAAACATAAGGAGAACCACTCAAGAAAATTTCTTTTAATTTTTTTCATTTGTATGATAAATTTCATGTTGAAGAATTATATCGTTTCTATGGTAATGCAAAAATGACTCTTCATTTACTCACAAGTGATGTTTTTAAACCTTTTGCATTCACATCCTTTTTCAAAGTGTATATCGAAGTCCATCCTACCCCTAATTTCTAAGTTTTACTTTTAAAATTTCATTGGTTTTTGAAAATGATCTGAGTGTTGACATGGTTCTTGGATCCTAAAATACAAAAGACGAACTCAAGGTAAGCACAAATTGGGGCGTATCCTTGAACCCATGAGTTTAGAACCATGAGAAATATATTGATTGTGCATACCAGTTACAAGCTGTCTAAGCTATTCGCAGGCTTCCCCCTCCCCCCCACCCCCGGGTGAGTGTGTTCCTTAACAACCTCTTCTGCAAACCTCCCCCTTTCTAAAATGCCAGCAAACATATTTTGATAATCATATTAAGGATGATTAAGGAGGCTTTTTGCAGGCAATCGGTGGAAGAAGTTGGTTACTAGGCAAGAATATGAGAAGTAGATCAATATGACATTGGAAAGATAAACATTAAAATCCCTATAAGTGTTACAATGGGAGGCAACTAAAGCAAATTAGTACACTGATGTTTAATCCCACAGCTAGAATTCAAAGATTGTGTGCGAGATTCATACATATTGTGTGCTTTGGCAACTCCTTAGTCCAGAGAGTGGCTGGTTTCACAGTAAACTAACATTCCATTATCATCTATAAATCATTTTAAAAGTATAATCAGAAATCCCAGAAGAAATTGATGCAGCTAAAAGTAAGAGATACAATGATAGTGTATCATTTCTTATTATGAAGGTTTCCTAACTCATCAAAGTATTGATACAAATTCCAGTCCACATATACAAGAAAAATTTAATCCACACAATTTAAAATTATACACTTGAGTTCCTTATAACATTTTCAAGAGCATTTATGAGATTGGAACCAAATAGAAGTTTATAGCATGCTTTGTACATAAAAAAACAATTAGCTAAAGGGTACCTGACAAAATCTCCTTTCAAAGCAGGAGTACCAGAATACTGGATGCTAATATCATCACCATGGTTAGCCCACACTAAAATGGAATTTGAAAAAATGGAAAAGTATGAGAAGAATAAGACTAAGAAAAATTATATGAAGTTACAAAAAATGTCCAGTGCCACTATTAACAATTAAAGCAACATCAAGTATAATATATATCTGAGTAAAAAAGCATACTGACAATTTTTAAAGCTTTCATCCAAATTGGGATGTCTACTAATAGTTTCCTTAGCATTAAAAACACCAAGCCTTCGAAGTTGAGATTCCAACATTTTACGAGCAATCATGCTCTGCAAAAAAAGAAGAAAAAAGATGATAAAATGCTTTTCCCTGAAGGTAATGATATTTAATTTTTCCATGATCATAGTCTAAAATACAATTTGTATCATACAACAAAATGACATCTGATTTAGTAACAAAATTAAAGTACATTTTCACCTAGCTTTATCTCGACCTAATTAATTTAACAAGATAATCTTGATACCATGGGGCTTTTGTCTTTTCCACTTCGGCTATCTGAAGCAAAGAACATATCTAGGAAAAATGTTCCAGCATTATGAATACATTAAATAGACTATGTCTTAGAGAACAAGGAGGAGCAGGGTAGAATTAATAAGGATCTAGCAGCCTTACTTTAGTAGGAGAATTCGAAGAATAATAATTTTGTTCCTTGTTTAGTTTTGTTTCCATAATTTAAGTTTATTTCCTTGTTTTTTCATTTTTTAGAGCCTATATGTATTGAGGCTAAGAATTACTAACTGAAGTTAAGTTATCACAACCTTCCATTCAAAGTAAGTTTGAATCCCAGCCATTCTATCCAAATTAAAGGGAAATAAAAAGGGAAAAGAGAAAGTCTTCTGTTAGTCCCAACTCAAGCTTCACCTGCCGTCAGGCACTCAATTGGAGTCCACCCGAGACAATCTGTGGGGCCGACCAAGATAGATACAAAGTTAAGAGAGAGAAGCCATCTGTCAGTTTACTCCAAGCTGACAACCATCAAACTCCAGTCCGTCCAACACTCCATGACGGAAATTAAACAACGTCATTAAGTTCAAGAGACTTACCAAAAATCGGATTTTTGACTTGGTCGAATGATTGACGTTTTTCAATTGTTTTCCAAGCTCACTTATATCCAAACCTAATCACAAATGGAAGGAGTTCATAACCACAACCCAAATACTTCACTTAGTGAGTAAATTTTACCAAAAAGATCACTTTATTGCCTTCAAAATTTAGCCCCCTCTTTATGCACAAAAATAATGTATTTTCTTGATATTTTTGTATATATTTTTTTTGCATGCGTTTTTGTTTAATTAGGTAGGGAGATGGAGGTTCCATGCATCTGAATTGAAATGCTAACCACTCCCTCTAACAGTACATAGATTTATATATAGATCGGGTCAACCCTCATAAGCCACCCAAATCCAGTTTCTAACATCTTTTACTTACACTTGAGGGTTAGACACAAGTCAATTGTAATCATGGTTATATACTCAAAATACTTATACAAACAAATAAATCGTGCGTCCAACGTGCAACAAAGAGCTTAATGTCACACACTTGTTAAGAATATATAATAGCTCAATTTCTCAAAATAATAGGACATTATATCTCATTATACCCCAAACTTTTCTTACTTCACCAATCAAAATATCTCTTATCCTTATATAATATAAGAGCATACTTGATTTCAATACCATATCATGTATTTACAATTATGTCCTAAATATCCAAGTTTGATATAATTATCTGGCCAATAAATACATATCAAGTGCTAGCCATAATTACTCTTCCTTTCCACTAGGATCTCTTATCTTTCAAAATAGCTATTTTTCTAGACATGTCCCAAATTACCGAATCATCCATAGTTATTGAAAACATGAAGTAGATACAACATATCAAAGTTTTAAGAAATTGTTATAAAGACAATCCTATTCATAAAGTTTATAAATAAAATACATTTCTTTATCTTTAATTGTATTATCAATTAGATAGTCCCTAAATTATACATAACTACAGGGCAAGCTTTGATCTTAAACTTGTTTAGAGTTGAGAGTTCATTGAGACGGGATATCAATAAATTCGATAGATTTGCACACATAATGCATGCTCGAAAGGAGAATGTCTCTTCCATAGACCATGGTGATACTAGTGCATGTGTATGGGTACTTGTTGGAGAAAAGTACATCAAACAATCCCATGGGAAATTCTCCATTGCAAACATTGTTTGTTGAATGAGAATTTTTTAGTTACGATAATGCATTAACTAATCATTAGACTTGAGTCACCATGATAGCTTTATGCATGACATTATGTGCTTTGATATTTATCCTAATTGCATAACAATCATAAGGGGGTCTACGTTGGGTGTATAGTTTCGTGTATGGAGGTTAATGAGTGGCCAATAAATGAATCACCTATTTGGTAGAATAGTTGAATCTCCTATGTTGTCTTAGTCCTTAATCCTGAAAATCTTGGCTAAGACTGGATGAATTATAGTCGTGGGATTTTCTAATGATTCATTAGAAGATCAATATAACTTGGAATGGATCACAGTTATTAAGTCAAAATTGAGTTTCGACTAATAATCCATGCCAATATTTAATTAGAGATTAGTTGACGGAAGGACCATATTTACATGATACTCGTGATTGAAATAGGTTTGTTTGCTATTCATTTAAGATTAGGCAATCAAGATGCACTGCTAGGTGTTTTTTTTGACTTGTGAGATTATTGGAATTAAGAAGTTAATTCCAACTGTATTAATTAATTGGATTTATTAAATAGAATATTAATATATTCATAAGTTTCAAAAGTTGCAAGCCCACTACTAACTTAGTTGTAAACTAAAGGGGTCACACATAAAATGGGACAGTCTATTTCTAACATAAGTTGTAATCCAAGGTGTTGGATTAAATTAATTAATGGAAATTAAATAATTTGAGTTATAATTAATTTAAAAATTAAATTCATTTAATTAAATAATGGAATTATTTAATCAGACCTAATTAAGAATGGGGCTTATAAAGTGAAATTAATTAATTAAATCAACTTAATTTAATTTAATCAATTAAATAATATGAATATTTAATTGGACGTAAGTTGATTAAGTAGCCTTTATGAAAATAAGTAATTAATTAATTAAATTAAGTAATTAAATTGAGCTTAATTAACTGATGAAGATCAATTAACTGGACTTTAATTTATTAGAGTCCAGCCCATAGGATAAAAGACCTAACTAAGAGTCTTGGAGAGCAAGACAATAATCCTAGTCTTGGATAGTTAGAGTCTTGGAGAGCAAGACAATAATCCTAGTCTTGGATGGAAAAGATATGAATAAGAATGGAAAGAAGAGGAGTTCTAATGGGATTAAGGCTAGACTCAAGTGTGTACAAATACACACTTGAGGGGGCCAAAAATCAAAAGCATAGGAGCTAGAATTTTCGGGCTCTCCTCTCTCATTTTTCTTTTATCTTTTAATTTTTTCTTCACCAGAAATCTCCCTTCATCAAGAATGGTTTCATACCTTCTTGAATCAATTTTGTTCTTTAAATTAAAGTTGTTTTAAAAATAAAATTGCACTCGCAAAATTATATTAGAAAATGAATTTTGATTCACTAGCAAGAATTAAATATTCATGGGCTTGCCTAGAGTCTAGATACACTTAGACATAAAATACTTAAATTCCTTGCAAACTAGTTTCAAATCCGAGCTTAGGAATTTGAATTCTTTCATTTCCTATATCAACTGGAGGCTTTCAGGTATTGATTCCTGAAATCTTATTTCTTTAGTTTAAAGAAAGTATTTAGAATGCAATTGAATAATTCATATCGATTCCTGAGATTTCATGTTTACCATTTAAAATATGCATGTATTAAGATTTTTAATTTTTCACAGCGTTACCCATCCTGGGATATACGAGACCCAACATTACCATCATATCAAATACATAAAACTGCAATATAAATATACTTTCATAAGTTCAAAAAAATATATAGTATAGAACATGTTAACATAAGCCACCAAACATGTTTATATACAATCAATTATCTTAATTCAGGCTGCCAAAGATTTCCAACATTTTATATGATTATAAACGTTCTCACTCTAGCTTCTTACCAAGAATCATAGTCAGTGCGCCTAACAACCACCACAAATAATTAAAAAAAGAAAAAATAAATTAGATGTGGTCACAAGCCAGTCTTAATATCCAAATCTCATTGTGTAAGTATTTAACACTTACAATCACAATATTTCAGTCTATACTCAATTATATAAATTATCACAGAAAAATAAATTTTCATATGCACCATAAATTGAGTACAACAAGTATAAGGTTTCTAATACTCCCATTAAGCAGCCTAAATTGCAAAAAAAAAAAGTAATTTTTACCAAATTATATAAGTTAAAATCATAAAAGTTTTATTAACTGAAAAAATAATTTTAATATACGAAAGAAAGGAATATTTCGAGTATACAGTATTTTTCTGGCCAAAAACAATGGCTAGAACCAACCTCACGCTCCTACACGCACCGAGGAAGCTTAAGGGCTTGTTTGGTTGAGGCTTCTATTCAGAGCAGTGACTCATCTAATGCGACATATGTAGTCTTTTAAAAAAAATTTGACGACATTTCAATTGTCACACCCTGAATTTTTTTAAATATATGTTAAATGAATAGCCAAATATTAAAGTTAGTTGAATGTTGTACATTACGCCAATAAGGTAAAGATGGGCTATAATTAGAATAAATCATTTGGTACTCGGTTAAGTGGAATTGCCATTTTGATTTGTCTTGGTTTCATGTGAGTGAATGAATTAGTGGAATTATAATAATAACTTGAATTATTGGAGTGCTTCACATTTAAATGAATATTCAGATCATGTGTTGGGTTTGAAAATTAATAATTAATGAGTGGAAGTGGTAGGGAGATGATAAATAATGATATTGTGTTCTTGATTTTCAATCTGGATAGATTGGACAGATTGCCTAGAGAGTTTAATTGCGACTAATGAATTTAGAGGTAAGGTGATGTTGATGAATGATATGATCTTCTTACCTTTAGGTTTTGGATGAACGAATATAAAAGAAACTTTGGCATGTGCACGTCTAACTTAGTTGATCTAATTGGGGTAAATGACCTTTCACTTTCTAGTGTATAAAATCGTATTTGCATATTTTGGTGAGCATTAAAAACTAAAAATTTTGGATGGATCAGTTAAATTATGTATTGACTACGAAAATGAGCTTTATAAATGTGAATTATCTGTTTATGTGTTTTTAGAAATAGACTGTTAAAATGTGATTTTCTGAATATGTTGATTTTGTAGACTATTGTTAAGACCTATATGCAGTAGTGACTATTGCGAAATAGGCCGGGATAATCAAAGCCAATAGGGGTTAAGTGTTGGTTCATGTGAAGCTTGCCACATGAACCAGAACAGGGGGTTAAGCCTATCATGTGATCCAAGTTGCCTTGTTATGGTGTTTGTATGGTAGATATAATTGGTTCCATATGGTTATTTGATTTTATATCTTGTACTAAGTTTCTTTAAACGATTATCTTCTTGGATTTATTTTTTTATTCGTTTTATCAATTATATAAATACTTTATGGCTTGCTTAATTCAACTA